>BJKM01000220.1:600000-884450 GCA_015082035.1 Chaenogobius annularis | reverse complement strand
ACGAAGAAGTCAGGCAGCTAGAGATAGAGCGAGAGAGCGAGGGAGGAGAGGAGGCAAGGAGATCAGAAGAGGAGGAAGGAGAGAAGAAAGGAAGGCCTCATCCAAACACAGCGGCACGGCCCTTTGTTGTCGAAGCCATCAGAGTTGTTCTTTCATCAGGAGGAGAGATGGAGAGGAGCACAGCGGCAGGGAGACAGAGCAGAGAGGCAGATCCACTGGCTGTTCCGCTGGGTGACAGGGACGCAGTTAAAGGAGGAGGGCAACTTTCTTCACCCGGCGCTGGTATCAAATGGTGAATCCTCTTCCAAAGCCTTCTCATGTGGAGCAGTCTTTGAAAAACAAACGCCTACATGTGCGAGAGGAGCGGGCCTAGTTTAACCCCAGACAAATGAGTCGTTTATGTAGAGTCAACACGTGCATGTGCTGCTGCTGTGTGTGTGTTTACATGGGCCCAGAGAAGGCAGGAATAAACAACATGGAAATAAAAATGACTACTGTAAACACACAAACGTGGTAAGGTGTCACTGCATCTCCAAAAGGTTGAGGGATTAAAAATGATCCACTCAATCAATCTTAAACCTAAATAACAACTCTTAAATGTGTTTTTTTCTCAGCATTAACTTCTTCTTATTCTCGCACGTCACCTTTATAATTTGGTATTTTGTGGTCTTCCATTTTAAAATACTGGAACGTCATCAATTGTTTGTGAAATAACATTTACTCATTTGTTAAATTGAATCATAAATCAGATATGACACCTACCTGTTACTCAGTACAACTTATGCTTTATGACTCTCACATGAGTAATCTTCGGGATCACTATTTTAATCAAAGTCGCTGTACCTGATTTTTGCTGATTTAAATATATGAGAAACATAGCTAGTTAATTTGGTTTGTAGTAGCCCAAACGTATTCCTCACTTTCCTAACGCATTCCTTGTGTTCTAATTATTCACTGCAACAAGTTATAAGCAAGTCTCAGAGTGGACAACAACTGTCTTTACGTACGTCCTGGTTAACCGAGGATAAAACACTTTATAATTAGATGCAGACAGCACACCGCGGTCTCATTTTGACCTTAAGATTTGCTTTATTTGTATATTTGTGCTGGGGCAAAGCAAATGTAGCTTTTTCACATGAAAAAAATGAGTACAGCCTCTTTCAGTAAAATAATTTTAAAATCACGAAACTCTTTTTTGGCAGACACATCATTTCTTTGTTAATACATACAAAAATAAACATGATTTTTTACATTTCAAGATTTATGTGACATCTGTTTTTTCAGTCTTCTCTATGACCATTTTAAGTGCGTAAAAACAGTTGACCATAGTCTGTTGCGGAGTGTATTTCTTGGCTCAGAACATAGCAATCTAATTGCTGCAGATCTTCCCAGCAGGAATGTGGCAGGCCGCTGGCATTCACTTTCCTGGCAGTCATTGCGCTACTGCAGCAGTGCCAATCCGCCCTGCCCCATGCCCACCCCGGGATACCACTACCTGATGAGACCCCCACTATGGGCGCTCCCCACTCGGGCCCTTTGGAGGCGGATGGGGCACTCCAGGGAGGCAGGGTGAGGTGGGAAAGGTCATCTCTCTGCCCTTGCCGCTGCTACACACCCACTTGACGATGTTTGACTCCAGGACATTTGAACGTTCTACCAACTCACATGTAATAAATCCTTATGCCAACACAGAATTGAGTCATGAACTCTGGGTCAAAAACAAGAGAATGTTTTTTTGTGTGTTTTTTTTTAAAGATAAAACCAGTCGTACCGGTGCCATTAATCACAGGGAGAAAAGGGGGGAAAGTTCCAAAGTTGAGAGCTGATCTAAGCGGCCGGGATGGCTCTGCAGTGAGACGCCTAAAGGCAACACACATGAAACACCTGCCTTTTACTGCCATGAGACTCAACTGTCCCCAGCACTCACCCTCAGATCAAGTCACAGCACGGAGGGCAGGCAGACACATTAGCTGGAGTTGTTGGAGTGGGAGGAAATACCGACGAAGTACATTATCTCAAAACCCAAAAGAGTTTTTACTGCCTATGGAAGTTTTACCATGTGCTTACCATAAACATATAAACTTAGTGAATACCAGAAAAACCATAAATAATTAAATTTCTAATCTTCAATAAACATTTCAAGAGGAGGAAAAAAAAAAATCTACAGCAAGATAGTGGTTATGCAAATCTGGGTGACAATAACAGCCCGAAGGTTGGAGGGGCGATTCATGCCCTGACATTGCGTCCTTAGGCAAGACACTTAACCCACATTGCCTGGTATGAAAGTGGTGTGAGCGTGAATGGTTGGTGGTGGTCGTGAGCTTACCACCACGTGTGTGAGATGAAAGAATAACAAAACAGTGTAGTGCTTTGAGATGCTTGTAAAGCGCTTTACAAGTTATCTCAACATTCATAATTTTAGCATGAGTGTCAGTGGTGAGTTTTGTCATTTTCTCCTCTAAGAGCTCAAAACACAAATAAAATGTGAAAGCGCTGCGACAGTCTTGTAGCAAATGTAAAAGTCTACAACTCTGCAAAATGTTTTATTCGTACCTGAGATCTAAAAAAAAAAAAAAAGAAGAAAATCAAGTATACAAAAGAAAACCAGATCCAGAGTCCATTTGTTGAGGAAATTAATAGTTGCTATCTCCCCCTACTGATAGAAACAAGCTAGCTGCTCCGACTCTGTAAAGTCGGAGCAGAAATACAGTCAGTTTCCATTTTACCTTGTAAGTTCATTTGAGCGAAATAAAAGCTCCACCGACAAAAAGTAATAATCAAAGAAAAAGCAAAGAAACACATTTTGTCAGTAGTGTTGCCCATAACCCATGAAATGAATCAACTTAGGTGCAGAAAATGTATAGAAATATGATTGAAAAAGACAGTTGATATATTATTCAAATTCAACTGCATCTACCCTTGCCCTTGCCCACTTTCCCTTACAAAACTGTCAAGTGCACCCATGGCACATCTCCCCCCCCCTCCCCCGCCCGTGGTGTGATGACCCTCCCTCCTTGCCCGCCTGCCTGCTCCGGGAGCCTGCAGAGGGGCGCACACCGCAGCAGCTGGGAGACGGGGACCCACAATGGTCCTTTAGGGCGAGACGGCCCTAATCCGCACCCCGTCCTACCGCGCCACTGAAAGGAGAACTGCCAATCACAGCAGGCACCCTTGGGTCTCCGGGTCGGGTTGGTCCCACTCCGGGTTCACTGTACTCCCCCCTCTCCTCTGGATTATTAAGGAGCTCTTTGAGATACATGGAGACGCGTGTGCTTTGACAGTTAGTGGGTGTGGGCGAGATAAGGCAAGGATAAAAGAGGGAATATGTAGATAAAGGACAGATGGATGTGTCCTTGTTAGAGAATGGTTAGATGTACTTCAGTATTCTAATGTGTCCTAACTACATAATCCTACTGCAGGAATGGTCTTGTTTTTGGGCTCCGCTTGCATAAGAATCTATGTAAATGTCTCTTTAATTGTTGATCATGTTTTACCAGTTTGCAGTAATAAAATGACTCTGTTGTTAAATATTGAGGACTGCAGTAGTCTTTTATGTTATATAAAGCCCAATATGGTGCTTGCTAAACCATATTGATTTGTATTCAGTATTTGGGACCATGTTGGCAACTAATGATCAAATACATCTAATAGTTGCCTGGATTATGTTTATTAGAAACCAGTTTTAAATATTATTTTGATTATAAAACTCACCTTGGCTAGGTTACTGTCAAACATTGTCAAACATCTTCTCTTCCTTTGACCCATCTTTCATTAAACAAACCTGCATCTGAGAGGTACAGAAAGACTTTTCTGAGGGAAGTGACTGAGCTTCAAGATTACCCACAATCCTTATCAAATTGCAAAATATTTTATCAGATAAAATATTGTAATGCAAGGATTTGTTTTGAATGATCACGCGGTTTAGTCCCCTTTAAACATGGTCTGTAACATCGTTCTTGTAGTTGCCCTATCACACAGTCAGGGAAATTAACCTGGGATCTTCTTTTTAAAAAGTTTCACTTTGTAACTTTTCTAACGGAGGGTACTCCACATGCTTGTTTGCATGGAGGTTTGGTTTGTCTGGACTGTTACACATGGCATTAAAGATATACGTATATCTAGCATTTACTTAACTACAGGATTTTTTATTGGTCAAAAATACCTTGAAAAACTGTGAGCGGGCTCGCTTCTCCAAAGATCTGGGGTCTCATTCATAAAGCTTACTTGCTCATCCGTGGTATTTATAAAACTTCCTCTAGGACTTTTCTTATCTCTGCGCAAACTGAGACCCTCCTGTAAGTTCTGTGCTAAGTCTGGTGACGAGGTGAAAAGACGACACTCGTGGAGATGAGCAGAAGTGAAGAGAGTTTGAGGAAGTGTTTGATTCAGCAAATCGTCAGCAAACACATCTTTTAGCCTAAAATGATTTTATTCAGAGCGATTTGGACATTTAAACAGAAGTTGGCCTAACCACAGAGAAGGGCTGTTTATTCCCCTCATTATTCTGGACAGCCCATGACACATATGAAGCCGTGAGCACTCGTGCACATTCCCGGTGCTCTCTCTCAGTCCGAGCAATGAACTCACAGAAAGTACCCGTTTTTACGTTCCACACACAGTTTTACTGGCAGAATAACGGCACCTGACAGAGCTTCATGTGTTACATGGTTTTGTTTTTTTTGTTCTTCCTGCACTTGTCTCTGCAGCAAAAGCTACTGTCCCTCTGCTGCTGATCCATCCATATCGCTCCCACTACTTTTGCTCTGTCAGGAAGGGCATCCGTGTCACTCGAGTGCGCGCACTGCTGCTCCTTTGACAATTGAGACCTCTCATGCACGTTAATTAATGAATGTGCATGAACAGAGCCATGGTCAAACCTCGCACACATCTCAGTCAAACATAAGAGTCTGAAGTACAACAATAACAATATCTGAAAAAATACCCTACTGCCTAAATAATATTAAGTTAAGGTGACTAAAACATAATTTATTCTGTCGTTTTAAAAGTGAATTTGAGAGGAATCAGTGCAATCCCTTTTATGTGTATTTGTCATAAAGCCTTTTATGAGACTGCCCCTCTCGCTCTGTCCCGCATGCCTTGGTCAAACCCCCTGATTACCGGCTGTTCATGTGAATCTCATTCACACTTTGCATGGCCCTTTTATAGCGTTTTGGGGGTGTGGCGAGGGTGTGACCTGACATGGGTTCACCTACGCAGATTCCAGCTGCAGGTGGGATCTATAATGCACAAATTGCGTGGTGGTGCCACCTGCTTGTCTCCATAAAGTTTAACACCTTATGACTTTGTAAATAAAGACCACAAACTACAATTTCATTCATTCACATGTTTATTATTGTCATTTGTGTACACAATCATTATACAGCACTATCATACTATTACACTGTTGTTTGTGTACATGACAAAGCCTGCTTGTCAACTCTAATATTCCCAGCTGCACTTCAAGAAAGAGATGAGCGCAGACAGCCATGCAGCGAGAGGACTGATGGCAGATGATCATGACGAGGGATACATTTCACTGCCACACATAAGCACACACATACATACACCACTATAACTGGCCCAGTACGCACACACTTCCACTCAGTAAACACTTATTTAGAGGTGTCAGACTGCACATGTAATCTGGCCTGGCATCGCGGCTGTGTGTGCGTGTGCCAGTGTCCGCTCCCGTGATGGTGATCAAATCTAACAGACAACCAAGGACCCCGCTCGCCCAACTCCACCGCGGAGGAGAGAGAGAGAGAGAGCGAGTGAACAGCCTCTGGCCACCATTATCTCTTCAGTGTGTCCATGCGAGTGTGACAGTGTGAAAAATAGTGTTTGTTTGTGTGTGTGTTGTTGTCAGTGGAGCTTGGAGACTCGCGGTTTGTGTCGCCTGTTCAATATGCTGAAGCCCACATAAGTGACTGGGAGATACTGGGACTAGTGAGCCAGATGACAAGCCCAGGGACGACACAGTTACTGCACTGAAGGCAGGATGCAGCCAGGGTTATGACATGTCCACCGCCGTAGCTCAGTGGACGCTTCATTTTAACTGGACTTAGAAAGTAGAGTTCAGTTCAAGCCTAAAGTCAATCAAGAGAAATCATAAGTTAAGACAAACTACTAATACTGCAAACAAATAGGTAGCCTTGGTTTAAATGACCAGAATTTAGAGGCTTTTTATTTCATTTGAATTGCTTATAGGACAGATTTTTTAAACTGCTTTCATAACATTTTAAAAATATCTTGCATCACTTCAAGTACAGTAATCTACGTCCAAAATAAATCTCGATATTTCAAAACTGCTCAAACATGGGTTAAGTTAAAATCATTCTAAACTCACTCCATGTTATATGATCTTTAAACTACCTTTTAGCCATGTAATTATTTTCATTACAACTTTATTTGTAGAAAACTGACAACAACAAAGCCGAAACTTGAATGTGCAGAACATACTACATACCACATACTAACTATACTAACAAGTGTATAAAATGAAACAGTAACAGACATTATAAGATATTGCAAATCAGCAGAAAAGAAAAATTAACAACAAAAAAAAGAAAGAAATCCTCTAGAATTGGGTTAAAAACTAAGGAAAATTCAACTTTTGAACATAATTGGTGGAATGGCACAATTTCTGTTAAACCTGGTGCTCACACAATTTACAGTTAACAACAGCAAACAACAACAACAAAGCTCCCTGATATATAATGAACTGGTTCTAATCCAAAGAGTAGCTGAAGGGTGGAAAGTTCAGCACACAACCTGGAGGCAGTGATCCAAAGTTAACCTCAATATCTTACCAAAGTAACGTCACAGTGACAATATTACACATTACCACACCTAAAATGTGTATTTTGTGTACTTTATTTCAGAAACAGTCGATTGTAGCCCACAGCCCATGTCTCCATCTGAAATTATAACATCAAACTGTACAATGTCCTGACCAAAACAAACAGTTTATGGGAGTCTATACAATACAATTCTACTTCACACTCCCGAGCACCACATTAGTCACTGTAGTCACTGTCACTCTATAGAGATGAATGAGCGTCAAATTACTCACACGATGCAGCTCATGCAGGCCTATAATGAAAAGGCCTGATAAGACAAATTAACATAAAACCTAAGTGGTACACAACGAGTCCAGGAACATAAATAAAAGGGGGTTGCACTACATAAATCTGAGCTATAAATGCTAACATGTATAGTGCTAACGTACAGACTGGGAGTTTTATGTCTGAAATCAATTTTTAACTGACACTCAATTGCACTTTTCAAATAAAACATTGGAGGTTATTTTACATATTCACCAGCAAGTTCTGAACCAAAAATGAATGTTATAGTTTTGAGTTTGGGTATGTCTATAAAAATCTTTTGACTGTTATTAATCTTTATAGGTAGATTGTTTCCCATTTTATACCCAGAATAGGCTCCACTTAAGATAATTTAGAAGGCAAACTATACTTGAGTTAGTGTTCACAAAAGTATTTGGTTTTTCTAGGCCTTTTCACCTATCCATGGGTTTCACAAGTGATGAAAAATAAGGACCGTTGCAATAACAATTTAATTTAAAACAAAAGATTCCATGAAAACTCCTCAAAATGTTGCCCAACAGGAAGCTGAAACCTATGCAACTCTTTATTCTCTTTATAATAATCTAGTTAGCTTGAGATGTGTTATGTTCTACCAAACACTCAAGTCTCTGCAATAGCAATATTGTTATTAATATAATAATTGATTTATATTCATATTGAATAATTGTTGGTACTTGGTATGGTTTAGTTTCCTTCCTAACTGCAGGGAGTGTCAAGACTTTTTCACTGTTGTGGCCCAAACGTGGAACCAGGGCCTCTTTCAAGTGATAATTTTGAGACTTTAACACTTTTTGTGAATACATATTTTAAGTATTAAGATATGTAAATCTTTTGTCTATTTTTTCTTTTTCTTATAGTTTAGTTATAAGTCAAATGATATAAAAATGGTTATATACAAGGGACAAAAAATATAAACGCTTTAGATTTTGCTCCCATTTCAGTCAAAGCTATGAATATATACACATATCACTCAAATATTGTTCACAGATCTGGAGGAACTGAACACGCTGTCATATATGCCAATCCAAAGCATCCCAAACATGCTCAGTGTCATTCAGCCACAACTGCACGGCCCCATGTTGCAAGGATGTTGCAAGGACGTACACAATTCCTGGAAGCTGAAAACATCCCAGTTCTTGCACCAGCCGTGCCACACCTTTGAGGTAAAATGGATTATTAATATTAACATTAACTGTTCAGTAAGATTTTTTTGTGAACATTTGAGAGATATGGGTCTTTTGTGTATATAGAAAAAGTTTCACATCTTTGCGTTCAGCTCACGAAAAATTGGAGCAAAAACAAAAGCGTTTATATTTTTGTTCAGTATATGACCATGATACGGCCTCAACCCCTATGAGTGGGCCTGTGCCACCCCAGGCCACTCCCTAGAAACACCCCTGCCTAACCACACGCCAATTAAACGCCCTGAACCCATTTTGACCCATGAGTGAGAAACATGATTCAGTGTAAAACTTTTAGCACTGCCCACTTATTCAGGGGTGCAACATGCAATTCTCGGCCCTGGGTACACACCATGTTCTCTACAGGAAAAATTAGCGCTTTTCCCTCGGCAACTTTTATCCCCACAAACCCCTGCACTC
This sequence comes from Chaenogobius annularis, assembly GCA_015082035.1. Lineage (NCBI taxonomy): Eukaryota > Metazoa > Chordata > Actinopteri > Gobiiformes > Gobiidae > Chaenogobius > Chaenogobius annularis. The sequence continues at coordinate 875,746 of BJKM01000220.1, read as the reverse complement.
TGTCTATAATTGTTCCACAGGCAGTTGCTTCAACATGGTTCCCACCCTAATTGTGTGCCTAATTGGACAAATCAAAGCATCCCAATGTTGCTTTACGGTCATTATTTTGACAAGATCAATCGTCATGTAGATCAATCATCCATTTCAGCTTAATTACAAACTGTTTTCATAGTATTAACAAATTTGTACTCACATTATACACCCACATTATAACAATTGACAAGTCACTGCGTGTGTTTAAAACATGAACTTTCCAATGCCAAAATTCCTCAGCCCCAAAGTTTACTGAACTCTCCTTCAGGAACAACCCACAAATGATCTCGTATCACAGCCCATCTGCTTTACAAACACTCTATTTCTACTCTCTTGAACCACAATGCACAATATTGATGGAACGCTGTGAATCTCCTTTACACAATGACCCTCCAGCATATGTACACATCCTCACTTTGCACACATTTCTCCGCTTCCTGCAGCGCGGGCCTCTCCTCGGCTCCTCTCGTGCTACTCTGCACTAACTTTTAATGGTAAATCAACAAAGGCCGCACATGAAAGAAAGGCTAGAGTCTCCAGTTTGCAGGCTGAAGAATTATTCATCAGCGCTGTAGTGTTGCACTGCGGGCGAAAATCCTGCAGCAGCCCTCCATTTTAATTGCCAGAAAATGACTGTAAATGATATAGAGAGGCAGGCGGAAAGAACGGGGGAAAGAAAACTATTGGAATTGGAAGTATGGGGGGGAAAAAATCAAAAGTAGCCTACTGCCCCCCAAAATAAATACGATAAAACCTTGTGTGACAATCAGAGATGTCAAGTGCCCCCCCAGCAGCCTAAAAAAAAAGCGATAGTGCATCCGAATAAGAGGGAAGTGGGGGCCCTGTCTGAAAGAAGTGGCAGGATTAGGTGTGAGGAGAGAGTTTTACTACGCTCTTTTTGTGCGGCGAACCTGCAGGATTACAGATAACAAATGTTAGCAGAGGACAGGCACCTGCTGTGAGTTGGGGGAGAAGGGAAGGAGATTTTTTTTGGGGGGGATGGGGGGGTTAAAACAGGAGGAGAGGGGTTTTTGTGGAGCCATGCAGAATGAGAGGAAGGAGGAGTCGTTGGTGGCATATAAGGGGGATGAAGGCGGATGGAAAGGCTACAAAGTAAAAGGGCGATTGACAAACAGATGTGGGAGATTGGAGGGCCGGGAGTAAACATGGCTAATCTGCCCACCTCACATGCACTCACAGTAGAGCCAGTAGATTTATCTGTTCTGCGGCCTGAAAAGACTTACACACAAATTAAATGTACATACAGAAAGTTAATGTTTTTGAAAATACAAAACCACTTTTTTTAGCCTGTGTTTTGGCAGTGCTTGGCACACTGGACACTATGTCTTTTACAAATGTTAGTATCTAATATTTATCAGTTACTTATGAAATGTTGACGTAGTAAACTTTATATTTTTTAGCTGATCCTGATTATAGAGCCTGGTTAGAAAACATTAACAAATATGTTTGTTTTTGATTGGCGATTATTACAGTATTTTTGGTGAACCAAACAAAATCTATATTTTTGTTTTTTTTGTTGGAAAATAGCTTACAGATATGTTGACCGTCCAATAGTTTTTCATAGGGTCTGTCGCTTTATGTCACCACAAGTGAAATACAGTTTTGAGGCGAGAAAACCGTTACATTTTTTCCTGTCACTCAAACAGAGACGCAAACTAACTGACATTTCTACACTGCAAATACAAAATTGTTGCTTATTTTTTTGTTAGAAACACTTAAAATTCTTACCATTTAGATTTAAATGTATTGTTGAAAATTGTATGGTCAGCTTACATTCTGATAACAGAGCATTTTAAGCAAAGCATTACCAGTATTTGGCCAGTTAGTTAAAGTGTTGATGTTTAGCCCTGTTTTGTTGCTGTTGACTAACCAAAATTGTGATAATTTCGTGCTACTTCATGGGTCACCTCAGAATTGAATTGCTAAGAGATGGCATAATGATGTTTATAAATTCACAACTTTACACTTTTGGAGCTACCTTCTTCTACTAAGGTGTTATGTTTTGACCACAATTGGGAAAAAAGGATGGATAAAATCATTATCATCAAGAACCATGAAACACATAAAGATAACATAAATGCATATCCAAATATGCTGCTGTAATTCTTAACAATATATCCAGCCTATATCAATTGCAGTTACATCTCTATTAATAAATGATCTTAAATAAACACTTCATTTCCAACATTAAAGGCTTTTCATGCATTCATGGCGGCAACAACGACTTCCACAATATCGATTTTTCAGTCAATTTACATCTGCAAATACCTACCATACCTGAGCTTATTAAACACTTTATTCTATAACATTGGCCGAACAAATATCCCTCCGATGCTCGTTGCCTGCGCTCCTCTCTCACCTCTGTCTCTCTCTTCTCTCATAGACCCACTGTTTGTCTGAAATTGCCGCTGGGGCTTGGGGACCTCAGGCGGCTGGTCTCACCAATGACCCCAGCACCGGGAAGCACTCAGACTGGTCAATCAACAATTAAAAGCCTGTCTGTGACCACTAACTCAATTGCACCACTCAGCTCAGAGCCAGGGCACCCAGACACGGCCGAGACAGCCCTTATACCGACTTGACCCTTCCACACACACACACACGTACAGGCACTGGTCACTCCTACGCACCCCCACCTCCAACCTCAAGGGGGCTCTAGGTAAGTTACAAGCTGCGAAGGTAATTCGGCTCCGGGCCTGGCCTGGCTGGAAGGTCGTGACCTCTTTTGTACAAATGTCTTGGTACCTGCACTTCAACCTGAGGACTTAACCCTGCTTAGCGTTTAATGCGAGCTCTGACCCTTTGCTTTGCTCTGTCTTAAAGGCATTTACAGCAGCGGCCTGGATGTTTAAGCCAAGTATGCCGTATGGATTTATACACTCCCGAGGTTGCCATGAAGAGAAGGAAATGATTGTGGATAAACAATTATACAGGTTTACAGCATAGATATTGTAGATAGACCATTTAGAACTCATTGTTGATATTAGGGAAAAGGCCGATTATACAATACCAATTTAGATACCACAACAATTGTAATATACTTTTTAGACAATAAAATGGTAGTTTCTTTCGAGAAGATATATTTTTGCTATTGCATTAGATATTATTTAGTATTAAACTTAAGCACACATAGATCATTCTTTTATATTTTGTTAACTGTAAACCGTAATATTGATCTAAAACAACTGGAGAACCATTGACTTCCTGTCTAAAACTACAGAACTCAGAGAGGCTAACTCGTCATTGTCATAGCTTTTCGTTAATTTGGTGAAAAGTGGCTACGTGACATTTTGAATGCTGTTGTTACATGTTAAAAAATGTTTTGAAGACTCACAGGTAAGAACAGAGAAGTGGGTGGAGATAGGGGGCTGATGAAACATTTTGAAGCCTTGAATGCAGTACAATACAGGATCACTCAAAATACAACTTTTTCTAAGATATTGATTAGGGAACACTGTTATAAAATGGTTAAAAACCCATAAAAGTAAATTTGACAGAATAGGTCCCCTTTAATATTACAATATTACTAGTCATGAACCAGTCCAAAACTATTCAGAAGTCCATCTAGTTTCAGTATTTGTATTTGTTTCAAGAGTATACATTTTTGACACCCCTAGTTTACAGTAGAAGAGTACCATCTATTTATGTTGATATTATGTTTTACTTTGTCACTAAAATGTAAAGCTATTTTCAGATATGAGTAACACATCTCAAACAAGTTCAGGCAAAGTCAACAGAAACCCAGAAAAACAAGTGGAAAAGTGACTCTAGAAATAGCTGGAGGAAATGGAATGGACCCTGTCTAGCAACTTTCTATAGGCCAAAGAGCATACAGCATTTACATAAGTCAGAAATACTTACTCACTTACCTACAAATATTAATGAAAACGTCCTCTTAAAACAGGACAATATCACAATGTTTACTATTTTATTTAATGAATACCATCTTGCATGTTCTTTAGGATATGATGTCAACATGCAAGCGTTCCTTCGACATCAAATACTGCGCGGACTTAATGCTTTGACAATATTTACTCTTTACTCCCTTTTTTGTTTGTTTTGTTTCTTCTGTCTTTTCTTATCCTTTTCATCCTCGTCTGAACATAGACCATGACACAAACCTGATTAACATCTAAATGAACATGCCAAGCCGCTAGATGGCAACACAAACCGATATCGTCTCTAGCATTAAAGATCGGATAATAAAATGATAAGATGACAAGTTCAGATTTCTATTTTCATGTTATTCCACAATTAAAGAATTAAAGAAGATAGATTGTCATGGTATTTAGCTGTCCTTCCATTATTATTTTACGTTTTGTTCATTGTAAACTGTAATTTTGATCTAAAGTGACTTCCCGTTCAAAACTGCAGAACTGATTTCTCTACCTTTTCATGGCATTTCCCTGTAGCAAGCAGTGGATTTTCTTTTATAATATATATTTATTTGCCATTGCATGACCCTGAGCCTGATTTATTTATTTTTTGTCAAATAATTGCAGGTAAGATAAGAACAAAGGCAGAACAATACAAGATTACTCAAACATGCTCGAATCACTCAAAAAACAACTTTGTTAATGAGGGAAAAGAACTATAACCTGCATATAAGTTAAATAAAGCTGATTTTGTACAAGTCTCCTCCAACTATACTTCAATAATTATCCTGAAATCAACATTTAAAATTAGATGTTATACTGTCCCTCTGTGCTATATCCTACTGACTCCTCCCATAAGAATTAAAAACAACCAACAAATAAAAATCCAAGTTGAATATTGTCTTCCAGCGTGCACGCAGCCGCTCTCCACCACGCCTCGTTCCCTCCATATGTTTGGACTATTTCATCATTCATTCAGCGCTTTGAAAGAGGAAGCTGTGGAAATGCAATCTAAAAACAAAAGCGTTGTGCATAACTGCGGGGGCTGCTAAACGAAGCATAAAGACCCCGAGTGACCGAGGGGAATTATTTGGCTCCATTAGGCAGGCATTAACATGAATTACTATCTAATTAAAATTAAACAGCTCATTAATAACTTTGCGGAGGGGCCTTAGTGGAAGTTCTCAGTAATGTGTGTGTGTGACAGTGCAGTGCAGGAAGAGAGAGAAAAACGAGTGCAGGTCTAAGAGGGCTTATACCTGTGCAACCCAAATAACCAGCCACTTGGCCCCATGCAAAAACAAGGGCCCTTCACTTAATAAAGTTAACTTTGGCTGCGCTTCTGTGACAGCGTGAGAGAGAGGTTACGACACCATAAAACACTACGAGGAGACAGACGGAATGTGTCTGCGTTTGCATGCTGTTTGGTGATTCTGTGTTAAAGGGGACGTTTGCGCAAAAAAAACGGTTTGAATTCGGTTTAAACCTCGATACGAGCATGTTTCCTCATCATTCGTTTGCTCAGAGTTTTATTTCACTTGATTCCCGCATGTTTGAGTTCATCCTGTATTGTCCTGCAACTGAGGCTGGAGTGCTCCGGAAATTCCTGTTTTCATCAACCCCCTATTCCCGCCCACTTCCCTGTACTTAGCTATGATTATTTGAAGGAGGACTCCTTAGTGTTTCATCTAGTGTTCTAAAATGTCACATAGCCAAGTAAAAATGCATAAATGGCATTATTCTGCTTGTTACAGTGAAATGCCACTATGAGTTCTGCAGTTTTGAACAGGAAGTCAATGGAACTTTCTTGTATTAAGTTGTTTTAGCTCAATATTGGTGTTTACAATGATCAAAACGTAAAATGTTGATCTACTTACTTTACCTAAAATGATTATATTGAGCATCTTACCTTACAAAGTGTAATTTCCCTAGTGGCATCAGATAACAGACGAATATATGATTTTACGGGTGCTTGAAGAGCTTTTTGCACAGATTATTTCTCTGTAAAAGATTATTGTAAGCTTTTATTGGAAAGAGTAACCCTTATTTATTTTGGTTGCCAGAATTGGACATGAATACAAAATTCAAAATCACGTACGACAAATCATACCCAGAGCACTCAAGCTATACCGCAATCGAATCACAATTTGAATGGTCAAAACGCAAAGGCTGCAATTATTTAAGTCATTTGCGATCAACAAAATAGCTCGTCTTATTCTGTATGTAACCTTTATCGTTCTAACAGTTTCCAAGATCAATAAGCAAAACATAAAAGAGTCAGTCTCACCGCATTCAAACCGTATGACGTTAAAATAGAAATGGTATGGATTCAGAAAAAGAGCATCAAACTGTCCAGGCTATCTTCAGTTCATTGATGTTCATTGATGTTCAGAATGTGTTCGCCTCGACGACTCACTCCGGCAGCTCTGGCCGGGTCGTGGCTCCTCGTGTGGTGTAGCGGCTCGGCTCTGTCTCGACCTGTCAGAGAAACACATACAACAAACACAGGCTCAGCTCGATACGTCTGCAATCTGGCGTTGCAATCAAGGCAAAAAGGGAGCATTAAAAGTTAGAATTAATAAACTTTAGAGGGATACGTTTCTAAGCCTCGAAATGTGCTCTCAATAACAATGTACTGAAATGAGAACAAACCAGAATGAACCATTTATAAGCAAAAATGAATAATGTATGGGCCTAATCCAAATATAGGATGATTTAAATGATATATAGGCACAGTTTTATCTGCATTTTTAGACATTTCTTTTAATAATTCTTTAAATCTTACACTTAATTATTTCAGTGCTATGCTATTGCTGTTTTAGTGCTTTACAGAGCAAATCAAAAAGCAGATCTTTTTTTAACCTACTTTCTCTTTTTTATTTGTGTTTTTGTCTCTCTTGAACTGTGAAGTGTCTATAAATGTCATGAAAAGTATTAGTATTATTGATTAAAAAAAAAAAAGTCTTGTCAAAATTGACATGCATTTAAATCTCCAAAAATGTCAAACTGAGTGCGACTCGTTTGGACGTTTATTGTGATGCTGATTGACTAAAACTGAGTAAGCTGTCCTATCAAGTTGAAAAGTGACACAAATGACTTTTCCCTTATTTGTTTTGGACTTCTTTGGAGAAGGACTTTACACTCTTCCCCTTATTTGTACACTGGGACAGCAACAGCAGCCCATTTCTCCACCTCAGCCCCGCTAAAACTGTATCTCTCCTTATCTGCATGTAAATGTACTGTGATCGAAAACCTGCAGTGATTTCACCATTCTCAAAAAGTGCAGCATCAGCAACAGCAATCCCCAAACTTTTTCCGCTTCAAATCCTGATAGAGCCCGGCGGAGTCCAAATCCACCGAGCACCTTCCACAACAGGCAGGCAAAGCGGTTTGGCTGAGGCGTAATGACTGATAGTCCTCAGAGATGGAGAGTGACTGACGGTGGGCGGGAGGGGGGGGATGGGGGAGAGACGCAGTTAGGCCTCCGAATATATGCCACCAACCACCACCAACCCAGCGCAGAGTCCCGGTCGTGGCCAGGAGCTGTTTATACCTCTCTATCAGCCCGCGCACTCTAAAAGCAAGGAGCCCATCCATATTCACCGCTCTCAAATTCCTCTGCTTATCTCCAACCGCTGCCCGTGTTCCCCTCCGCACATACATACATACATAAACACGTCTTTATGGAGGCGAGGCGGGGGCCAGAAGGGGGTCTGGGGATGAGAATCACCTTGAATTCAAAGCAGAGGATTGTGGGTCGTGGCGGGGTTGTAGGCAGGCTGACACGGAGCGGGAGGAGACAGGTGTGAATAAGGGGACTTTGGGGATGTGTGCTCAGAGGATTTGCACCAGTGGAGAGTGCAGCTTTTGGGTGAGTGATATGTGTCATTATGGGTGATATGGGGGTGTGAGGGGGTTGGATGTTGTGGAAGCTCTTCAGTGACAGAGTTGTGCGGTTGTGGTTTAGCTGCTGACCTCCTGAATCATGTTAAACAGACTTTTTGACCCTACAGTTGTTTTAAGGCATTTTTATGATTCATGTAATCATATCATTTAATCTTGCGCTCAACAAGATTTTGGATTTGTTTATGTCTAATTTTAAGCATGATCTGATAGTAGGGTCTAAATCATCCAAGAAACTATTTTTTAAGATCAGAAATTGTTCTCCAGAATACCATTGTACTATATATAAATGCTGTTCAATTTTACCTTCTTTTTAAATCTGAAATTATTCCAAGTAGCCCCTAGTATGTGCCCTCACACCCCTGATTGAGAAACACTGCTTTATGTCAACACTTTCTCCTTGTTTTCCCCAACAAGCTGACTGTTTGTTAGCATCATGATGCTAAAAGGTGTACTGCTTACAGTGATAGCTATTTTAGCATGAAGCTTCATTATTCACTGTCGACGCTGGGTGAGATCAGTAGACCTAATCTAAATGTTCTTTGAGAAACTGAAAGAAACAGCTATATAAAATGTGCGTGCGTATAGTTACAGAATTTGAAGAACAAATGTCAATAAAGAGCGGGCAATTCATCTGCCATATAGGCTAAATTGCAGTACTTCTGTGATTATTTGGAAAGAAGTTGTGAAGATGTGATGGCTCTGATGGACTAATTTACCAGTTACAGTGATTTGTGTTTGTATGGATTGGTGAACCTTTCTTTTAACTTCTTATGCTGTGAAATAGAAATAGCTAAATTGATTAAAAAATAAACGTTAATGAGTTCTTCATTCGGTCTCTTATACATGCAAACCGGATTTTTTTGTCGAAATATACTTTGTTTCACTTTGATCCCATTTTAATGTCAAGTAAAGTGCTGACATTATTCTAAAAAATGTCTATCTTACTTGCTTGACCTTTTCTTTTATAACTCTTTATGCTGAGAAATAGAAATAGCTAAATGATTATTGATTAAAAAATAAACGTTAATGAGTTCTTCATTCGGTCTCTTATACATGCAAACCGGATTTTTTTTGTCGAATATACTTTGTTTCACTTGATCCCATTTTAATGTCAAGTAAAGTGCTAACATTATTCTAAAAATGTCTATCTTACTGTTGACCTTTCTTTTAACTTCTTATGCTGAGGGCCTATTTAAGAAAAAGTCCAACTGCCATGGAATGTCCTCCTCCAGAGAGGTCAAAGGTGCACTATGTACATTTTCTGGTGGAAGGTACACTTGAGATGGTATTGCTCTGGAATGTATAGCATGGCATCAAACTTATCAAGATTGTATTTATTAAATTACAGTTGTTTTATTTCTAAAAAAAGATCTGCCTTCTTGCTGTGAGAGGAGACACCTCTCCACAGATCGGACCTGTATGGTCTTATGTTGCCACCTGCTCGTCTCTGTGAAGATAGATCGTTTTAATTCCAAACAGTGGAAAATTCCAGGCAAATCATTATCAACTCAGTGGAGACAAGCAGGCAGCAGCATGAACAGGGAAAGTTGCCCTGTGCATCTTTAAGATTGTGTTCCTGTTTGACATTTAAATAGTGAAACAGTTCAAAATACACATCCCAGATCATGCTTTGGATGTATTTGTCATCAATCATATTTATGTCGTTGTGTGTTAAATCTACTCACTAGATTTGGGGTTACATGATCTTAAAACTAGTATTTAGATTTTTAAATCAGGACAATTTAAGACAATAATGTTTCAGGAAATCTCTCGTAAACTGCCTACCCACTTTGAACTGTCTTCATAATAGAATAGAACGTTTAGGGAGGGAGAAAACTCCAGAATAAAGTGTCCGTCCTGCACTTTGCATTACTCTTACTCCACATGAAGTGGACAAACAGCGGCTGTATGGGAAAAGGCTGATGAGAAGTGGAAGTCTTAATGGGGGCTCAAAGTGCACTAAAAGAGGCAGAGACACACGGAGCAGAGGGAGGACCGCGGCCCGCTCCTATACGCGCACACTAGCGGCAGCGGTAGAGCCAGCCTTGTTTGGGGATTGAAGTTGGGAACTCTCACTACTAATTGCGCGCTGGTGCCTTTCATGAATATTCATTCTTCTGGCGCGTTCAGACCCCGCCTAATTAGCCGAGAGATAGAGGAAGAAGCGCGCACCTTTTACCACAAGAGAAGCGTCTCTCTCCGCGCGCTCTCAGGGGGATGCTGGCGGAATAGTCTAAGTTCATTAGCCAAAAAAGCAAAGAAAAAGTTACCTGAAAAACACGGGACGATTCGATTCAAAATGGACACAGTTTTGCTATTGCATATTTAGTGCCTATTACGCATGTCGATCAAAATAAAATGCAAAGGGAAACCTGCACATGTACAATTATCTGATTGAGTGGAGTGAGTTGGTGGATATTATTCTACTCCACGTGGCTATTACATGAATTTTAAAATCTAAACACGAGTCCAAATGTTCCCAGAGGAATATTGTGGAACTTGTATTTAACATTTTGTGTGTGGCCCTGCCATTTTAGGAAGTCAGGTAGAAAATAGCACTCACTTTTAAAATCAAACTTTATGCCTAAATGAGATGTTTTGGCCTCTAAAGTGGTTCGTCGAAATGGCACCGGAGGTAAAGTGACGTGCGTAAATACCCTCGTTTCCGATGTAAACTGTCCTGTTTATGATCTCTTTGTATGCATTGAAAAGACTGTTATTTCACACGTCATTTTGGTCAGGATTCGTGATGGGCCTTTTCGCTCATAATGCATCCTCATGCGCTTGTTCCATCAGTGGCACAAAGCTGAGGCGCACAGACAGGCAGGCTGGGTAATTGCAGGGTGAATGAGGTCCTACTGGTTCAGTTGGGGCTCATTACAAATGCAGGGAAAGCATTAACACTAGAGACTTACTTAAGAAGGTGAGGGCCTTTTTAGTACAAGCGCAATTATTCGCTACATTAAAGGCAAAGGATTTTAAAGTAGAAGTTCTGGGTTTCAGGTTATGTTTAATATAACAAATGCTCGTGCATTTGGAAGGAAAAGGCGTAGGGATAAAAGGACATTTTGGGAGTTGTACTGACATCGAGATGACACTTGCATGCGCTTTTATTTTTGGAAAAGGGGTCAGCGAACTTCCTTGACACTCATTTCTGTGGTTCTGTCCGCGTCACTTTTGATTCCCTCTTTTCCATTCACTTCTAAAGCCATCATATCGTGCTCATTTCCAGCAGCTTTTTCCTCCGCGGCCCGTCATTCACCGCTCAGCTCGTGTGTGTGATCCCTTTCATAGGGCGCACCATGGAAACCTCGTGCGTCTTGGCAAAAATGCACCTCGGCGCGCACAAGGCCACGGTCCTTACAAAAGGGCCAAAGCATCTGGATGTGCTTGTGCTGAGCCCGGGCTCCTCCTCGCAGCACAAGCCTCGCTCTGTGTGGCAGAAGAGTCGCTTTTTATAGAGCCTCGCGCACACAATGTATGGGCTGCGTGAAAGGACGGAGCGTCTTCATTAACGCGCTGCGTGCTCTCTCTGGAGACTGTGACAGCGGCTCAGCCTATGGCGCTACTGCAGCTTCTATTTTTCACTTCTCAACTCACACACTTTGAATTACACTAATATAAACATGTTTTATGAAGAGTGCGCACACTGTTAAAACAAAATCAAGAGTGTTCTTTGACTGCAATGCATTTTCAAATTGAATAAAAACACAGTTAATACAGTTTTCCTCTGAACAATTATTTGTAATTACACCAGAGCCGACTATGAGGCACAGTGAGAACAGTCTTCCCCTCGTGCCATAAATAAATATATAAAGGCTGGGTGAACAAAAACCACGCCTTTCAAGAGATGATGACGAGCACCTGTGACCCCTGCAACATTATCTACACACGCACGCGCGCACACACACGCTCTCTCACACGCGCACACACACACACACACACACACACACACACTTGCGCGTGCTCACAGATTGTGAACAGCGGTAAGGAGGAAACTTACCTTTGAGCTGATGACGCGCTTGAAGGGAACGGCCGCGTTAAAGGAGTCCCATAAAGAGAGGACAGTAGTCGCGTTGGAGAGATGACAACAAACAAACACGCGGCAGTTAGAGATAAAAAGCCGCTGCGTCGCTTTCAGGTGAATGATTAAAATGGCACTGTTACGCGCTTCCCCAAAAGCTGCTGTTTTAGAACGGCGTGGAACATGCGCCTGATTGCAGAGTTTTAGGCGAATGGAACGGGAGAGATGTAAGATTTGTTTAAAGCCCCGCATTTCCATTTAAGAACGTGATTGTGTTTGCAAAGATCCCTTTCAATCTTCGCACCCCCCTCTTCTCTCTCTCTACCCCTCAGCGTCTCTGAGGCTGCTTTGCAATTCATAGAATTGGTAATTTGCTATTGGGACAAAACGTGAAGGGAAAAATAATCAGATCAACCGGGAGAGGTGGAGAGGAAGGAAGCGAGGAGCAGGTTTGTCTCGCTGGGCCAGGACTGGGACGCGTCCAGAGCAACTACCCCCAAGGTTTCACATTTTACCTTGGAATTAGGGGAGTTTTCCTCGCCCTGATGGAGAGCTGTCCTGCACTGTGCAGCCCTCAAGCGCTTGGAGCCATTCTGATCGTGATATACACTGAAACTAAAGTGACTCAGTGATGAAGCAGAGTGGCTCACTTATAGAAACACCACTGACTTAAATAAAACATTATCAAAAGGAAATCACGTGGAAGTCAGAAGCATGGTAAAACCAGTTCGGAAAAACAAATTGTTTATTTTCGTCCTTGTTCGCATTTGTCCATGTTTATCTTGAAGTTAAAAATAAAACATTGTGCGTAACATGGCTGTTAGTTACTGATAAAGCTGGTTATCAATTATGTTAGACTCATTTAATTAAATTATTTTTTACACGCAAATATTTCAGTTATGTTTAATTCAGCCTCTTGTTTGTTTCTTGTCTCTGTTTTGGCTGTAGCATTTTGACATATACACATAATAACAATACAATGAAATGACCCACAATGAAACTAATTACATTGGTTTTGCATTACGCGCATCCTCTGAATGTAAGGGTTAATATATTTCAAATGCAGCTGGCAATAATCACCAATGACCTTTTCTATTAGACGTCTTGCAAAGGTGTGTATCAGGGGGGCACCCTTCAAATACATCCCCGGACTCCCCCACGTGGTTATGTGCAAAACAACTGGTCCAACCGAAGGCACTGCCCTCACCTGCTCCAGACTGACGTGAGCTGCGAGTCTCTCTTACACGCAAACAAGTCATAATGTGCACCCATTGTGCGCGTGAAAGTAGATGTGTGCATAATAATACGCATTTGGCTATATAAGTTAACCACCCATGTTTTATCACACTGTTTGTTGGAGGGACATAGTTTTACTAAGTATTCAAGTAAGAAGTAGGAAGTAAGTAGGCCTATTCAAAAAGAAATAGCCAAATTGATTAAAAAATAAACGTTAATGAGTTCATTCGGTCTCTTATACGTGCAAACTGGATTTTTTTGTTGTTGAATATACTTTGTTTCACTTGATCCCATTTTAATGTCAAGTAAAGTCCTAACATTATTCTAAAAATGTCTATCTTACTGTTGACAACTATTTTGAAATCGTGGGGAAACAGTATTAGGGTTAGGGTACATAGTTTTAGGTAGGGCTGGAGCTTGTGCCCCTGTATATACATAGGCCTACAGCAGGCAGATTTAATTGGCCACACTGTGACGTGGAGGAGTAAAAACCAACACAAACATATGTTTTGGTCTTTAACACATGTAAGCTCGGAACTCTCTCTGTCTTGTGCGAGGACTGTGAGCGCGTGCTACTGCCTGCCTGCTGCCTATTGAACGTGTCCCCAGTGGGCTCGAGTGGGAGAGGAGCCAATACAAGCGGAGGGGAGGCGTGTCCTCGCGCTACACCGAGACCTCCCCAGTGCAGGTTGTTGCGTTCGGGCTCTAAAGCCTGGAGACCTCCGAAGTGCGCGTCAGTTTCACAAGTAGGAGCCATGGCGACAACAGCTCAGTACATCCCGCGGAATAACTCCTTACCGTCCAACCCGCTCATGCATCCGGACTCGGACAGGATGCACCAAGGGACGACCTACAGAGAGGTGCAGAAAATGATGCACCACGAGTATTTGCAGGGGCTCGCAGCCACAAACACGGGACATCCGATGAGTTTGACGCACCACCAGTGGCTCCCCACATCCAACACCGACTGGTCGAGCAGCAGCCACCTCCAGCAGGAGCACAAGAGCACCGTGCAGAGCCGTGAGGACCTGACCACGAGCTTCCATCACAGGTCTCATTTGGTGCACCAGCAGCAGAGCGCGCACCATGGCTCATGGGCGCCCACCACCACACATCATCTTTCCCCGCTTTCTCCCGCGTCCAACGGACACCAGTCCTTGGTGTACTCTCAGCCCGGCTACACGAACCTCAACGCGATGATGAGCCCGCTCAACCACGGCATGCGCGACTCGCTTCACGACGACACGTCTGGTGGCCACGACAACCAGCTGGAGTCACCGCAGCAGTTCAGCCATCACCAGGACCACTCAGACGAGGACGCGCCCAGCTCCGACGACTTGGAGCAGTTCGCCAAGCAGTTCAAGCAGCGCAGGATCAAACTGGGCTTTACGCAGGCGGACGTGGGCCTGGCGTTGGGCACCCTCTACGGGAACGTCTTTTCTCAGACCACTATCTGCAGATTTGAGGCACTGCAGCTCAGCTTCAAGAACATGTGCAAACTTAAGCCGCTGCTAAACAAGTGGCTGGAGGAGACGGACTCGAACACGGGCAGCCCCACCAATTTGGACAAGATCGCCGCGCAGGGCAGGAAACGAAAGAAGAGGACGTCCATCGAAGTTGGGGTGAAAGGGGCACTGGAAAATCATTTCTTAAAATGCCCAAAGCCATCCGCGCACGAAATCAGCACTTTAGCCGGCACTCTGCAGCTGGAAAAAGAGGTAGTGCGCGTGTGGTTTTGTAATAGAAGACAAAAAGAGAAAAGAATGACACCAGTGGGGGTCCCTCACCCGAATATGGACGACGTATATTCCCAAGCGGAGACCCCTCCTCTACACCGCACACTACAGAGCCCTGTGCAGTGACTATTTTCATGAACGCTCTGAGGGGGGAGAGAAAAGGGGAAATAATGGGACTTGTGGAGTTTACAGTATTTAAGTTTGGCTTTTGTTGTTCCTGACACAAAAAGAGACACGAGGGAGTTTGTTTGAACACCTTAGTTTTCGGAGTAAGTCTTGTCCAACAAATAGATGACAGGAGCAAAATGTTAAAAAAGAAAAAAGAAAAAAAATACAGAAAAAAAAAAGATTGAAAATATTTGTTATTACTGATTTTGTGCGCGTTTAAAGTGAAACAAAGATCTTTATTTACCAAATTTTTATGGAGGCGACATGCGTAAAAGTAAACGTGCTATCCCATGGCTGGTCAATGTGCCACAGAGGCCATCTCCTCTCGGTGCGCCGTGGACTCTCACAGCGAGGACGCAACACCGGACGCTGCAGACAAATGAACATTGTGCTTTTTTCAGGCTCAAACTGATTAATATTAGTGTATATGTTCTTTGTTTGAAATGTGTTGCTTTTCTGAATTATTGCAGTGTATGTCTGTTTGTCTCAATTTCACTATCATTTGTTCAATTTGCTCTGCTCAACTTCATGGTGGTGAAAAACACGCAGAAATTGTTCAAAATGCAACAGGACTGAGCCTAAGTTCTGACTGCAAGCCTTAAGAATTACCACGTCGAGAAATGGAAACAGAAAACAGACGCTAAACGGAACACACATTTTTATTGTTTTGGGTAATATTTTATTTGCATGGAGCACTTATTCTTTTTAATTTAATTGCAATTGATATTTGTCAGTGACATTGTGAGTGGACAATAGGCTTAAACCCACAGTAAATGTTATGTTTACGGTGTTTTAGGACGAATCAGAATTGAAACATCCAAAACAGAAGCGTTAGAACTCAGGTAACTCCAGTGGACCATGTTGGAACACACGCCTGTATTCACTCCTGTCTTTTACGCATCATGTAATGTATTATATTCCAGACAAAACAAAACAAACAACACTGGATTGGGAGTAACGGATAGAGTTCCTTACGGGGATATAGCGACTTTTTTAGATGTATTTATTTTTTCTGGCCTGAAAGGAAATCTAAAAAAAATCTTGCGCGTTGTGTCATCTATCATTGTCTGAGCAGTCCAATAGCCAACAGCAGTGCTATTCTACACACGAGGGTTTTGTTTTTCAAGAAAAATTATAATAATGATACAAAAAAACAACAACAAGATTTTAGAGAAAATGTTGCCAGGATTATTTCCGAAGTGTAAATATGTCTAATATGTAAACTTGTATTTGTTCTGAGATATTGTTTTGGTTTTGTTTCTTTCCGGGCAGTTTTGTACACTTACTAATTCCAAGAAGATATTTTAATATTGATTTCATTTATGAATCTGACCATTTATATATATATTTATTTCTTAAACGTGTTTGGAGCTTTTTGTTTGGCTCTTAATGGTTTTGTTGCAGTGGATTTCAATATTTTGTTCGTTTGTTTACTACATTGGTTGTATGTTGATTGCTAAATGTAGACTGCAAAGTCACATTTCTATTTATGTTATAGTAATATTTTATTACTTACATAAAACATATATACAAGAACTGCTTTGTTGTTGTTGTCTTTATTGGGTCTAGACACACATGTGGCCTTGCTGGGTGTGTTTGTTTGTTTGTTTGTTTGTTTGGTACCGTGTGGCCATTGCGCACAATTGGGGCTCGTTACGTAAAAGTAACGTGGTTCTCCACGAGCCCAGGACTGGACATGTCCACAAGCTGCAAAACAGTCAAATACACCAAAATGTGACCCCCAGGCGTTTTAGTCAACCTGCCTGGTTTTCTTTATGAAGACAATGTTTGGTTTCTTGAACATCAGAAACATTTTTTTCCTTTAATAATCGTATTGCTACTAATATTATTGAAGTCATAACACAAGATTCATGAGAAGAAAAAAAAGAGAAGAAAAAAAAAAAAAGAAAAATACGCAACGTCTGTTAAGAAACACATTTGAGTCCCACTCCACTCCAAGTGTATTAGCTGTTGTTGTTGTTGTTATTATTATTATTATATTATTATTATTATTATTATTATTATTATTATTATTATTATTATTATTATTATTATTATTATTTGGACGGGCATTTATTTAAATGTGGCGCTTTTATCCTCTTTAACCCGGGGCATCACTCTTTACGCGTCTGCAATCAAATGATGACGGATCTTTGAAGTGAGACACTAATGTCTCAGGCGGATTTTTATTTAACCCCGTTTTCAGCCCAGAGAAGGATGGAGAAAAATATACAAATTTACTAAATATGCAAAATAAAAATAAACTCACAAACAGGCCCAAAAGTTTGCCAAAGTCAAGCCAGGCCTCGATGTATTTACAGCAGTTTAGAACGTGTTCCATCGCTCAGTGGAGTGAGGCCTTGCACTAGCTCTTCTTCCACTTTTACATCCATCACTACATAACAGTCAGTTAGAAATACATTACAGTCTACAATACATTTGATATAAATTCGTCTTCCACCTTCACGGTTCATAAATACGTCTCCAAAAGCGGGGTGAAAAGTTAAAAGTGAAATGGTGATTCACAGCAGAGACGTGTCACTGTCATAATTTAAATAAGCCACGATTTTACGCACAAAAAGCCAAGTTCTTCACGTTACTTCCGTCACATTAATTATCAGAGACACGCTTTTGTCAAATCACTGCCTCATTTATTACACTATTTTAGGTTTTTTTTTTTTTTTTTTTTAGTCAGAGTGGAACCGTGGAAGAGAATTAGGCCCACAAAGCGCAAAGTTGGAATTGACAGCATAAAATTATGACTGCGTTTAGAAGTCATGGGTGTAATGTTTAATACATGTATCCATACAATTAAAGCAGACATTCACTGATGACAATACAAAGAGTGTAAATTTCTTCTTAATTTTGTGCGTAATTTGTTTTTTCGCTGCGTGTCATCCGCGGTTACTCGTCCCGACGTGCAGCGGAGGTGAACGTACGCGGGGCTAATTCTAGTGAAAGGCGCGGAGTGTGGTGCTGAGAGCCTTTTGTGATGTTGTGATGCAGATGAGGCGCTCGCGGAGGCTGAGCTGCTGGTCAAAGCGAAGCAGAGCAGGCCGTGGAGACGGAGAGCCGGAGCGCACGGAACAGCGGGGCACAGGCGCCACCCACTGGCACAACAACGAACTGCAGCGTCTTCTGGTAGCGTTGGGATCCAAAGTATAAATAAAAAGTATCCAAAGTATAAAGGAACTGAAACTATTTCTACGTGAGCAGACTTAAACAGCTTAGTTTAGAGTATACATTCTAATTCTTCTATATGCAATTTCAAGAAAATGAAAAACTAAACTAAATGAAAAACTAAACAAAACATGGAATCACCGAAAACTGTAAACATGTAGGTATCGGAAGCCAGTTAGATATTTCTGCAGAATCACAGTCATAATAATGCAATTATTATCTGTAACATAAATGTCATATTATAGCCTATATATCTTTTTTTTTTTTTTAAAACCAAAATTACAAAATAAGAAAAGATTAGAAGGTTGCAAAAGTATAAGACAAAAAACATTTCTACATGACCAAATTTAAAAAGTTTTGAATAAATTGGAATTCTTCGATATGTTATATGAAAGCCTTAAAGGAAAATGAACTAAATAGAACATGAAAACACTTTATCACAGAATATCTGACATATCAAAGACAGTTTCAACCAAACATGATCTGAAACAAGCATGTGTCCAAAATGACAAAATGTGTCCAAAATATTCCTGGTCAGGATGCAACGTTATTAAATAGAATTTCTATATGTAACTTTTAGATAAGTTTGGGATCTTTAGAGTAGATTCATCCCTTTATAAACTTTAGCTTTATTCTTTAAATTGTTTTCAAATAACACTTTTTTGAAATAGCTCTTAAAGCATGTATGTCAGGCTTTCAATATCCAGAGTTGAAAATGACATCCGTTTGTGAGCCTTCTGCTCGTGCTGCACAGTGAGTCTCATGCCTTTTCCCTGATAAATCTGACACAAGAAGCTGTAGAAGGATCATTTCAAATATGAACCAGAAAACTGCAGTATTGTGTTGTGAGTGTGTGATTTAGTCCTTTTATCAAAACGACACCTGTATGAGACCAGAGAATTGATGTCAGATATATGGCATGTTTTTGTTATTGTTTAACATTTTCTATTTGTAGAGATAAATTGTCAGTTATTTATCAAGACCATACCATACACATTGATAATAAACCAAAAAATAATGGGGGCCTATGCTTTATACGGTACATGGCATGTTTTTAGTATTACTGTAATAAGAGTGCAGGTAATAAGAGTACTTTCTATTGTTTGTGTATCCCTGCATCTAGTATGATTCTCTCTGTATATTCTAATTCTATATCTTTTGAATGGAAAAAAGTCTTCAAAGTGTTGCATTAAACAGGAAACTTAAACCCACAGCCTACAGCAGATCTCACTCAGGCCAAACTCAGACAGAACAGTGCAATCAGGTGCATTTATTTCAGTGACACATGCAACGGAGGCTCTCATTGGTTATCTGCCATTTAAAACCAAATCAAATTTCTCTCACAGATTAACATTGTTTTATATATATTGATATTTATTTCCCTTTCTTTTTTCTTCGTAATTGGCCTGATTGGCTATTCCCCTTGTCAGTCACGCTGATCTGCACTAGGGAACACCTTTGTAAAGTATTGGAGATGTTTATATTCTTGGCTAGCCAGGCAAAGCTAACTTAAAGTTGTGGTGTTTTATGAGTGATTCATTGTCCAATATTTGCGCTAAATTCATCCACACACATCCTGAATGAGGTGTTTATTCATCAACGTTTTTAGTTTCAGTTTCACATTTAGCAACACAGTGTAGTGCCCTCAGTCAACCCTTTGAGGTGATATTGTAAAAATCCGTCCCAAGACTTTTTCTGAACATCCTCAAACTCGCGGCCTCAGCTGATACGATAGACCACACGACTCTCACCACTGTTATTTCTGATGATATTCCGTTTTTATCCCGGCGCTCAAGCAGGGACACAACCTCCATTATACCGATTAATCAATAAAACATGAGCCCAACTCATCTCAAAACAGCAAAAGGCGACTATTTGACCCACAGAACTCCACGGCTCACCCTTGTCCCCCCCCCCTTGTGCCTCTCCTCTCATCCAGCAAGTGGGCTCTCTCTGACTGGCCGCTTGTCCCTTCTCTCCAACGTGCTCTTCCATCATCACACATACGCCGCCACTCACTGGAGATGTGGATTAGTGATGATTAGCACGGATTATGGCTGGTTAATGGTGGGAAAATACATTAGGAACCATCAAGCTCTCGGAAGAGGGGGGGGTTCACTCACACTAGCGGATTTGCATTGATCCACAGCAAATGAATGCGGATTAGCAGCATCAAGCTATTCGCCAACAGATAAATAACATTAAGGGTATTATACGCCAACGCCTGTTATTAATGACATTACAAACACTACAATGCCGGCAATTATGGAAATAATGCAAGCGGCTGAATAATGTACTTGCATGGGATTCTGGGGATGATCCATGCAGAGGGAGAGAGGGAGCTAGAGGGGAGTGTTTGCGGAGGCCAGAGCATCACACGCGCATGTAAAGTGGCACTTCATTCATGTTAATATGGCAGTAATAAGCAGTGTATGAGTAATATAAGCCTGGGTTATTGATGGACGTCTGCAGACAAGGTCAGAGCCTACAGGTGGTTCAGTGACCGATCTCTCACACACACCGAATGTCATGGGGGTTTGAATGCTAGTTGTGTGTGTTTTCAGTACAGTTTTATATAAATGCATATATGGTTGTAAGGCCGCACGATTAGTTCTAAACCGTCAAAGGTTACCAGAGAGCTAAAGATGGACCCATGAGGTGATTTATGCATGTGTGACAGAAAATGCAGAGGATCGGTGGGATGTAAGCCAGGGATTAGCTGTACTCTGAAGGAGAACCACACTGTATGTAATGTAATGTAATGCAGGTAAACAAATGCACCTGTCTGACTGAAAGATTTGTTACCTAACAGAACAGTACTTGTGTTTTTTTGTAATATGTATACGTATGAAAATTAAACCATGCAATTAATATGGTCTAATAGGCCACGTTTTGTCAAGGAGTGCTTTGGCATGGTTCTTTTAATGGCAGAATGCATTTCCATCGTCTCGGCATGGCACGAGTCCAGAGCAGTTTACGTCACCCATACATTTCTTAATAAATAGAATCTAAATGGTATATACATTGTACTTTTTAATCATCTCAGCTATTCACAAAAAGACGCTCAGCTGTTCCAAGTTTGTGGAGTAACCAATAAACTACTTTCGGTTTATCATCAGCTTTTTCTAAATTTCTTTCACTTCTCTACGCCTTGTTTTCACCTACAGTGGGTTTTGAGTTATTCCTGGTTGAGAACTATTGTAGTTCTTGTTTAAGAGCTGGTTTAGCCCTAGTTCTGATCTGATATTGTCATGTTAAAGACCTGGTTTAGACCTGGTCTTAAATCAATTCAGAATAAGGCATGTTTGTTGAAAGACGCTTGATTAACATTTGATTCCTCGTCCTTCGTCACCAGGACTGCGCATCTGTGTGTACTTGTTTTGGGCTTCAGCCAATTAAAACATCATTACCAGCTGAGTAAACCAGCCCTGAGGTTTCATATCTTCTGCATTTAAAAAGCTACCATATTTTACCACTGCTCATAAAACATGCTGGCATTGGACCAGCCAGCCACTGCTAAACCAACAGGTCAGTGGAGTTCACATGGAATCGGCTTGTCGTCAGAGTCATGATGCTGATAGTCTTTTGTGCGATAGTGACGCGCAAAAGAACGGCACAGACGTCTACAGAATCGATGAGCAGTTAATCATCATTGAGATAAACAAATGTGATTGCTTGGCTCTGTTTGAGTTTGGTCTGAGACACGGGGGAGGGAGTGGTGGTCAGACTGTGAATTCTGTACAGAGGATTTCAGTCGGAAATCGATTTGCCCTATAACTTCCGAAAACCTACAGGTCAGGTCGGCTCATAGCGGCGATAGTCCCTGCATGGTCACTGTGGGTTCAGGACTGTAGAACGTTTTCATCTATTTAATTGTGTAGCATCATTTGTCGTCTTATTGTAATGACTAAAAATACACTCCCTTAAAGGTGCATTATGTAACTTTTCTGGAGGGAGGTCTGCCACCTGCTTGTCTCCATTCATCTTGCATTTATTCAGTTACACACAGTACATACAGATACCTACATTATTACTGTGAGTGTGGTTGCTTACCCCCAGTTCTGGCCTGTAACTTGGCCTGAAAAGAAGGCGGCAGACCCCCCAATACAGTGCACCTTGAATCGTCTTTCCAATAGTCTTTGAATCCACATTTTCGGTCAGATGTACAGTGCTCTATAGTATTCTCATAACATTTATTCATATACCTCCCAGTGGCAACAGGTGGCTGGAGGACCATCTGAGGGGCTTTCATGTAAAGCTTCCCCAAATGGTGGATTGAGACTCCAGGTGTGAGATGGATGAATGAATATGATTGTAATCTGATGTAAATTGAATATGAAAGTGTTCCCAAGTGGAGCCAAAGCATCTGCAGCTAAAGCCTTGTCCCTCTAACATGTGACAGCTGATGCGCTGTGGCAGTAATAGTTTCTGTACACTCTTTTTATATTGTGAAATTTTTTTATTTATTTTTTTAGACCTACTGGCCAAAAACAAGATCATTAAAGGTCCACTATAAAAAAAATGTAGCCAACACTGTACGAAAGCTTACACCGAAAGGTCCACTATAACTTTTCTAGGGTACATTTTTGCCTGTGATTTTACACCTTATAGCTTTAAACTTATCTATCCATGAAGATAAGCAGGTGTCACCACAAGGTCAGAGTTACAGGTCAGATCTGTGGAGATGCAAGTTAAAGTGCAGGTTTTTCAAGGTATTTTTGAGTAATAGAAACGCCTATAATGGAGTAAATGCAAAATGAATTATTTTGATGCCACATTGTGAAACTTTGAACACAAAGCAGACCTCCCCTACTCCGTAAACATTACATATAGCACCTTTTATCATCATGTTTTGAATGAGGCAAAGGTGGTGCCAAGACACTTTGAAGAATCCAGAATATCATCAGGTTTTTGTCTCGAAATCGAAGTCTTGACTTATTATGCTCCCTCTGCTACAAGTGTGTTTTAAGCCCCACTTTAAATCAAACCCTCTCTTACCTGCAGCTCGCACACTCTCTACCAGCACTTCTCCCTCCAGCCAAGTTCTTGAGCGTTTATGTAATAAATACTCCACTCCCACCGTGAGTGACAGTGAGGGGTGCGCCGGCCGGACTAGAAACGGAACAGAATAATGCATTTTTTCATCTAAAATTCCCTCTCTTCCTTTTACCTCAAGGTTCCCTCCTCTGAGCCACTTGAAAGATGGGCAACAATGTGGCCACAGAGTGAACACCTAGTTACCATATGAAACGCGCTGGAGGAGAGAGAGAAGGGAGCAGGGGAAGTCTTGTGTTATTTATGATACCGAGCCTTGTAGCTATATGGGATTCTGGACCCCTATGCAAGAGGGTCTAAGTGAAGCCTTCCAAAGTTCTCCGCTGTCTTCCTTTTGGTTTTTGAAGAAGAGAAGTGACCCGCCTGCGTCTTTCATGGCTTTGAGGGACATTTTATATAGCCCTAGGTGTCTGTCAGTGCGACTAACAGTTCAGAGAGGAGAGCACTAATATCTCAGGAACTAGCCTCCGGGCAGCAGAGGCAAGATGTTAGCAGCAATGGCATACAGTATGAAAAACGGTTCGAAAAGAAGCCAGGGTTTATGAGGGTTATGGAGAGAGTGCACAGTAAATAATAGTAATGGTAATCTGAATCTATGTGTGACATACATGCAATTGTTTCTTTCATACCACCACACCCATCTTACATGTGTTTTACTTCAACGACCGCCTTGAATGTTGCATGTGTTCTGTGATGAATAGGTGAATCCAAGTTGGAGGGGGGGGGCGCTAACTGGGGCTAACTGGGGCTAACTGGCTAACTTGATATTCTATGTGGTGGTCCACTCCCTTTGGTTATGCCATGTCTCAGTGAACCGCTTTTACTATTTGTTTTACTACTTTCCATCACAGCCTGGATGTCCACGAAGCATTCCTCTTCACCCTTTGTTCATCATAAGTCAAGTATTTTTTAAACTGATACGTTTCATCTGCCATCCGGAAGTCCTTTTAAGTACTTGAAGTCATTTTCAGTCCTAAAATGTCTTGATTTCAGGATATTAATCTTAATTTCAGACGTTTTGACCAGTTTAGATCTATTATGGAACTACATTATTCTATTAGTTACAAATGTTTTTCTGACTTACATATCTTCTAACTTTTACATATCTTCTCACTTCAAGCCAAATTATTTGCTCAATTGGCAAATGTATTATCTTACTTTAGGCTGAACTGTCTTATGACCAGTCAGAAATGCCCTGAAAACCAGTGAAATATTCTATATCACATACGCACTCAAATCTCACGTACTTAGAACTACTCAAATTCAAATTGAAATTCTGAATTCATATCATTTTTGTCGATTAAAGCCGAACGTAGAGTTGTGAGTTTGATTCCGGCTCAGGCAGTAAAGCCCACGGGCCAAAAATCCTTTAAAAAAGAAGGACAAAATAAAATAAAATGACTGTGAGGCAGTCGAAACGTCTCAATTTCAAAAACAGTGGCTCATGTATTCTGCTCCTGGACGAATGAGGGAATACATCAACTCAATACTAACTTTATTGCATAAAGCAGTTTATTTTTAAAGGGTTTATAAGTATGGGGAAATAAGTTCTCAATTAAGGGGACTTGTTAGTGTAACTGTAAGAAACTACAAGAAACACACATTTTCCAATAATTTAATGTCATGATAAAGCTTTTGTCACTTTTACTATTCACAGTTTGGAAGAGGAACCAGACCTTTTATTCAAGTAAGGGCACTGTTGTCAAATATGGGTTAGGGTTGATTACTCTGAGGAATACAGTTTTTTTTAAATGTTGCTCAAGTAAATGTTCTTGATTAAATGTAACTAAGTACTACCCCTCATTCATTTGTAGACTGATGGTTTTGCTTTGATTGCATTTTCTTCAAAAGGTCAGGGTACATTCTGTAATTTAGCATTGAAATGAGCACAGTATCTTCATCAGCTTAATACAATGAAAGAGACATTTAACATACTTCACCACCCAATCTACTTAAATGTACAAAATGTTTCGTAAAAAGGAAACGACAGAAAGTCTTGCCACAGCGCATTGAACATGAACAGAGCAGAAAACACCGCCAACTTTCAAATTCTTGCCTTGGAACGTTACAGTATAATATTGATCATCATTTCTATTATTTAATCAACTGAAGAAACTGACAAGAGCAAACAACACTGATTCCTTGAAGCAAATTTATGCAAAGAATGCTAATATTTCCTTCCAACAATATAAGCATCTTTTCTTCTGTAGTGACAGCTGCAAAGGAGCTCAAGTATACAGCAAGAAAAAGCCAACAAAGCAGTGACAATAATGAACTTCTTTTTTTCCAGGGCCTTGCGACACGCACAGACGCCACAGTGCAGCTGCCGAGGAGGCCATAGACTTCGGCACAAGGTTGCAAAGGTAATTGTTGCTCCCAGAAAGGACAGAGCAGCCCCTCGCTAAAGGTTGTCCCCTCTTTTCACTTTCGAGCCGGGCCCTTTGTCTACGTTAGGCAAGGCACTGCGACACTCACTGACTTCAATACCAAGGTTTGCTGCAAAGAAGAGCATGAAAGAAAAGACCACGCGGTAAAGAGACACACATCAGTAAACAATAGGAAGGTCAACTAACCCTATCGAGATGTTCAGGGCCTTTCAACCATCAAGGATATGCCAAAAGAAAAGAAAAAGAAAAACATGCTTATGTACAGACACAATAGCAAAGACGATCAGCTTGCTGCATATTTACAATTTAAAGAATCAACAATATTGGAAAAGATTAGGAGAGGAGAAACTTCAGGCTGAAACCGCATTCTCTGGCGCTGTCCTTTACCCATGACTGATCGCTATGTCGTGCATGCCGGAATGGATGTATTAGAGCGCGGACCCCTGCAAATTGGAGCGGGCCAATAAACAGATCATCAAAGATCATCCGAGCCCGGGCCTGCGTGCACACTCTGCCCCGCCATGAGTTCAAAGGACGCACACATCGTCGGGCAAATGAGTGCTACTGCTCCGCCGCACAAGTCAAGCGAAACAACAACTGAGATAAGACTGGCGGAAATAAATAAATAAGGATGAGGCGAGAGAGAGAGAGGAGAGGGAGAGGAGGAAGAAGAGATGAAATGGAGACCTGCCACTGTGCTCAAGGACACCGCATGGCACTATGTAATTAGAAATGTACACAGATGATTTGGATGCGCGATATGATTAGGCAAAGCAATCCCCAGTCCTAGGCCTAATCAGTGCACTTCTGAGAGACACTCTACCAGCGCAGTGCGTGAGGGCGTGCACGGCTCTGCGCACGTGTGAGGGTGTGCTGGCTCACTCAGGGCTGTGGATTGCTACCACGGTTCCAGTGGAAGGATAGGAGTTGGAAATAAAGTTTGGTTGAAGTTCAAGTTGATGTGGATCGGGTCTTGACAGAGATGATTTATTTCACAGGGTGGAAAAAGTTTATTAATTTTTGGTTAACATTTATGTCTATCACACCACAAATAATGTGGAAAAACCAGGAAAGAATAATCTGAAATCGTTTTCAGTCCATGTATGCCCAACTGCCCATCTTAATACAAGACACAATCACTGTAGACTACTTCTTTTACACTAATAATTGAATGTTTCCCCAAGCAAAGTTGGACATAACCAAGGTGTAATACATCACACCTTTTTGAATAAAAAGTACCTTTTTTTGTTGAGCTTTATAAAATTCACAACCGTTTGCTTTCGCGTATTATATGATGGACATGTCATCCCATCCCTAGTTTCTATTTCTGTGTCTAAATACACTTTACACTTTATACACTGCTTTACCCACTCTTCTGTAATTATGCTGTACTTATACCACTTATAACACTCAGAGATTTTGCAAGTGTGGCAGGGGTACATCTGACCTATACCAACAACACCACAAAATCCCCGATGCCATAATTAGGATCATCTCAGTTTGAAATAATCAGAGAGGCTGAACTCACATTTTCACACGCTCCAGGTCAAACCTCAGTTTTGATTGTTCCGCCCCACAAAGAATTGACCAACACCTTACAGTTAACACATATGAACCTTGGAGCTAAAGCCAGTTGCATCTACAAAAGATGTCCTTCGGTAACGAGCTGAGGCCAATTAAAAGCCTGTATCTGTCCCTCCGTCTCTGCTCCTCCAGTGGCTTGTTATTGATCACCTTTGCCCCCGTCTCTCAGCAGTGTCAAAACTACCATTTAGACCCCTCCCCAGGGCCGAGCGTGCGTCGATTACACCCTGCCCCATAAATCATTAGCGGGAGCAGGCCGCCGTTCACACCAACAGCCCAACGCCGCGCCCCGGGGGTCAGGGGTCACCGCCGGTCCCATGGATTAGCACCCAGACACCCCCGCTAACCCTGGCGCTCTCCAGCCAGCCCACCTCTGCCGCCTCATGGGTCCTAGAGCGGCACCCCTTTGATTTTAAATAAAAGAAAAGGTCAGAGCCATCTCGATATGCAACGCTTCGTCTTTATTCATGACGGATCTGCATTTGTGCTAGAATGACATAGTTCACTGTACTGATATGTTGTGCTGAGTTTGGCAAGTTGGACAGTTTGCTACTGTTCTACTGTTTACATTCCATTTTGGTTTATTGTTAAATGCATTTCTAAAGTCAAAACTATCACATCAAAGAGCTTTACAGACATTTACACAGATAAACAGCCCAACAGTTATGCACAACAAATGGAAAAATGTCATTTGAACAAACCCGGTGTGCTGCAACAATGGATGCTTCTGCAGCGCTGGCCCTATTGTATGTTCAGATGCACAAAGGGTAGGTTATGATATTTCCACGGCAGGGAAAGTTGTTGTCTCTTGTCTATTTTCATAAATAGAAACAGCACCTGGATAAAAAAAAGTTCAATACATTTCCCCCTGTCTCTCATAAGATTGTCTTTTCTTATCCTTTATACAAGTCTAATAAGCATCGTTTTTCTAGTTGATGTGAAAATCGAGTATCCGCGATAAACCTTAGACAGAGGGAGAACATGCAAACTCAAAACTCCACATGGAAAGGCCTGGGAAATAAATTCAGGTACCGAGAGTGTAAAGTCTTGGTAAGGCTAAAACCCAACTATCCCCTGGTGTTACCTACTTTCCAAAGAAAATGCCCACCTTATTACTAGGGATGTAACAATTACGGAAATATCACAATAATATTGGGAGCTATTACAAATTCCCAGCACCTTTCCTTAAATGCATGTTTTGTTGCAGCAGCAGCTAAAAGACAGCGAGAACGCCATAGAGCAGGCGTGTCCAAACTTTTTTCACAGTGGGCCGCCTTTTGAAATTTATTCGGAGCAGAGGGGCACAGATAACACGACAATGAAGTGAATCATTCAAAATTATGCATTTGACATAGTTTCGATGGACCGCCACACTTTTAATAAGACTTGGAATGTTAATATTAGGTTGGTATGACATCAAACTGTTTGAATTTTTCTTTACAGTAAAAATTACTACTTTTTGTTGTTTGGGCCAATTTAGCAGGAAGCTCGAGGGCCAACCAAAATTGGTCGGAGGGCAGCATTTGGCCCCCGGGCCATAGTTTGGACACCCCTGCCATAGAGTGTGATACTTTGCTCCATTTCAGTGCACACAACATGAAGACATAACTGCTTTTTACCACGTTTAAATTTTAATAACCACATGCATAATTCTGTTTGCCTGTTGAAAATATTGCAATAAATATTGTACAGTCAAATGCATGTTGTGGTAATACCATACTTACAGATTTGAATATAGTTACATTCCTCCTGACCAGCCAAGACCACACGCTTTGACAATACTTTACAAAAATGGTTTGGTCTGTAATCTAATTATGTTTCCCCAATTTCAAATGAGTGTGATTGACAGGCAGATGAACCAAACAGACAAACACCTGGTCTGTTCATGTTTAAACAAACAGTGGTTTATGAGGAAAAAAGGAAACAAAAATAACAGGATTGAAGATTTCTGTCAAATCAACAAGCGAAGCACTAAACTCTGTCAATCTAAGGTAAAATAAATTATTACAAATTAACAAAACATATTTTGTTCTGAATGATACGACAATATTCAGAATAGATGTCTTCCAGATTTTTTGACGCCCCCTTATCGTCCATTTACTTCATTTTAACAGAATATAAGAGAGTCCCTCTTATATTTGCTGATCAGGCAAACTTATTACCAATACCATACTATTTGGATCTACCGGTAATGATGTGTAGTGATGATTACCAAATATAGCACCACATTGTGGAGCATGCTTGAAAACAAACTGTTTGGGCATATATACGCCTCTTGACCTCCTTTGTGACTGCAGTCCACACACACACGTGAAGTACACATTAACCAGATGCTGTGTCCACCCGCTGCCCCCTGAACCCTCTCCCCAACCCTCCCCAACCCTCCCCAACCCTCCCCTGACCCTCTCCTGACCCTCCCCTAACCTTCCTGGAGCTCCTCACCACATATACCTCTGCTTACTTTCTACTCTTGTGTGCCACTTGGAGCTGGACGTGTCTGACGGCTTCTCCATGCTGCTCCTACGCTGCTCTGGTCATGGTCCTCCACATCACAGGCTCCTGGTGAGAAGGTGGAGACGAGAAGGGCTCATGACAGGTGCTTTGTTGGGACTCAAGGGATCATGATGAGTCACACAGGGAAAGTAATCAGTAGCAGGTTGCACTCGCTAACCTTGTAAAGTGGCATTGAATTTGGAACAAAGTTGTTGTAGATGCTTTGTACACTTTTTAAACTACTATTAGGAGGAGATGGTCTTTTTTTTGTGATTACCTTTAGGCTACAATAACTGGATTCTATTTGAACTTGAACAAACGCAGTGACAAAAAGGCAGAAATAGGCCTCTGAAGTGACACACAATGTATTATGATTCAGATCATGTTTGTACGGATCTAAACTTCAGGGTTAGCCATTTATTTTGGTATTTGTGGAAGAAATTTATGGTACTTCAAAAACTGTTGCCTTTGCGTTTTCCTAATTGCGTCCATTCAAATTGTGATTTCGTTTCGATTGCGAGTGATGTTGCAGCGCTTATACATACAATTTCCCAAATAATAATGAGAAGCATGTTGGGATCACTTCCGCATACATTAGAGGTGACTGAGAGAAGACTTGACTCATCCCTCCTCACTGCTCTTTTGAAAATCAATTTCCAACCATGTTTGAAACTGACTTTTCAAATCACAATGATCTCTTGTTTACATGTGACAACTACATGGAGTTTAATGGGGTTTTCTTTTATCATACAAGACCAGTTACAAGCAGTGTTATTAAAGATGAGATGGGCTGAGTAGTAATCAAAATGCTCACGTCTGAATACCTTATTTACCTGGTGCAGAAAGGGTGTTTGAAGCTTCACAGGCGATAGGCTGCTTAACATGAGACAATGATTCGTTTGTTTTGATATTTTGCACACTGAGCATAAATGGGACACAGAGGTGACACAGAGGTGACTGGTACTGCTACTCGTGAAAACAGTTAAACAAAATACTAAAACAATGGGAGGCTAATGATGGGCCCCAATGAAATACTTTGTATCTAGATGCAGCAAAATGCTGGTCGTGATGGGGAGATCAATACTAAAATATTTATATACTGACATAGTATTGAAAAGTAATGATTCTCATGCAAAATATGCCACGATCAAGTTATTTGTGGCAGAGGAGTTTCAGTGCATTTTAGAACAAAATAGAATAGGCATCGTATCGATAGCAATTATTTGGTATCGGATCGAAATGGAACTCACTTGTGTTGGCTAGGGCTTTGCAATTAACCTTATTTTAATGGTTGATCTAATGTTTTTTATGTGTGTTAAAAGTAATTTTATTAGTGTTTAATGAGAACATTTTAAATGAAATTGAAAATCGTGATCAATTTACATGAGGAACAAAATTCAGATAAATTTTTTTTTGTCATATTGTCATATTGCCCAGGTCTAGTATCGCCCATCGCCAATCCTAACCCTGCTACGCGCTATAACATATGCGGAAAGATGAGGACTTATTGAACTTAATTATTAAATGATATGCTATTTTCTATAATAAAATAAAAAAGTACAAATATTAGCCCACATATAATTAAGCGCTGCCTGTAATGCACTGTTAGCAAAGTGAATGATTCATTAGCAGATGCCAGTCAGTGCCGCTACATGCGCTAAGATAAAAGGTGGGCCATTGATGTTGATGGGGGAGGGTCGTGGGTATGGATTTAGTGTGCCCCCACTCCTCACCCCCCCATCACCCACCTCTCCCCTGTGGTACGTCCCAGCCAGAGGGAGCAGGCGAGGGACAGGACAGCGCACCACCGACGGGTTTAATTGGAGTGACACCTCTTTGCTTCGCGAGGCCGGAGCAATTAAAAGGTGGCCCAAGGCTGCAACCTCGCCTTTAGTAAACCAGTGACAAAGCAACATATAGATTCACTCCCATACGGCACCAGCACATATGGCCCAAAGATGAAATGCATTGTGCACAGATCGGCACAACTTCCTTCAGATCAGAGCGTGTGGGGGGGGGGCACTACAGGTATGGCAGCTTCAGCGTAGGATAAATGAGTTGTAATGAGAGGTATGTTACCAGTGTGCTTTTTTGAACACAATGGGTAAAACAGCAATTGTAAGCAGTAAATAGGAATCAGGCTTAACATACATGTAAATCAAAGATAGTACAAGTGTCGGGACCAACTGCAATAAAAGGATTGCTGAGATTGAAAACATGAGCATCAAACACTGTGTCTACTAGTGTATTGCTATGGCAGTGAGTGGCAGAACTATGGGCCGCTGATAACTGATTAAATGTGTTTTTTTGTTTCGTTTTGCCTCATTTTTGTCCGTGGAGCTTTTTTTTTGCTCAAATTAACTTAGTACGGTAAGATGCAAACTGAAAGTAGTTTCTCCATTGTGGATCTGATTGTGCAGAGTTTAGCTAGCTTGTTGGTAAGTGGAGATAAAGGATACTTTAACTTGCCCCACAACTATCAAATTATTTACCATTATTTAAGGACAGAATTGTAATCAGTTCAACTATATGTGATCACAATAGTAGTTGCAGTGTTTTGCAGTGTTTTTCTAATGTAATCCCTCATTCACCTTTTTTTTCTACAGTGTCCAGATGAATACATTTGAAACCTTGAAAAAATATTCCACATATTCTATATCCAAAATGTCTATTTCCATATAATCATGCAGGTGATGTGCCACCTTGAGAAAGTTACACAATGTTGCTTTACATTTTTACTTCTTAAAATGTGTCTTCATTTAGATTACATTTTTAAATGAAAAAAGATTACAGAAAGTCAAGATTTATTAGTGTTTTACAATACCTATCAAAGTGGTTCTATTTTTGTTCAAATTGTTTTATAGATTACTTTAAGCATCTATAGTAATGTAAAGACTGTAATGTAACTAACAATAACAATAATCAAATATACAGCTAAAAATAATCTATATTGTTTAGCTATTAACTAGCTAACTAGCTAAACGCCAACTGTCATTGTTTTGAAAAACATACATTTTACAGTTAACAACACACACACTTTTTATTCAGACAACTACAGCGTACAGTGGACATCAGTGGCTTGCAAACTTACAGTATATGTTTTAAATTTAATAACTTTCATGTTATGTTATTGTAAAATAAGTTACATGACCACAACTCTTTGATTAACCAAACATGAAAGAATGAACTGTTAAATAAACGGATAGCTTTTTGCTCCATATAACATCAATCCAAACAGCCAAAGGCAAAATAATAGCCCATCCCTCTATAAATCTATTGGCACCATGTGATTTATGGACACATGCAATGACAACATTATCTCCAACCGTCTGCCAACATTAAAGGACATGTGTTCATTTGCCTCGACATGTACCTTTGTATGTGTTGGCAGTGTAACTCGGTCGTGTTGTCTTTCTCATCTCCACCACTGTCTCCGCTCGCTCCCATGCAGTCTTCAATTAGCGAGGCAGGGCTGAGCGAACGCCCCTGCTCTTTCACACCAGCCCTTTGTTGCCTCCCTGGTGCTCCCTCGGCCTCCTCCGCGTTTGAAGGTGGTGGATAAAGAAGACACAAGTCAGGTTAATGCTCCTCTGGTGGGCTGGGGGTTAGCTGTCGGCGGGCTGGGGGCAGTTGACCACATGGAGCAGAGAGGCTTCAAAAACATGTGAGGGGGCCGGTCAAGGAGAGAACTGTGTTATCGTCTAAAATATATGGTGATGGAGGTTCATTCAAACTCTTGTAGCATAGTGTCCAAATGAAACCACACTATACCTTTCAGATTTCTAATGACTCATTCAAAATGCACAGCAAACCAGTCGCACAGTGATTTGGCAGGTCTTTAGTATATCAAAAGTGTCCTCGCTGTCACAACTGGCCTCTCGACTGTTTTTGGTCCTCTAGACTGGTTTGTACTGGAGCTCTTCGTCACGGTGAGGTCATTAGCGGCCTGTGTTACCATGGTCAGGACTTGGCCCGCATCACGAGGCAGGGGTACGCTATATAAGCAACTGAAGTCCCTCACACATAACAAATGTTTTCTTTAACAATAGCTAAATTGTACCTGAATCATACTTTTAATCATAAGGCAGATTGCTCTCACAAAAAAGATGTTTAGTATTCCAAGTTTATGGTGCCGTGAGACGAGGCTAAAGCTTGAGTAAACAAAGAACTACTTTTGGTTTATCATCAGCTTTTTCTGCATTTATTTTCACTTTTCTGCGCCTCAGCATTTTAACGCCTCTTTATGTAATGCGTGGGGTTTGTGTTACGTATGGGCCGATATGAGACAAACGATAATTGCAAATACCTATATTTAGATTTACAAATCTATTTTAATATAGATTTTAGTGTATTGTTGTACGTGTATTGAGCACTGTAAGTTTTGTGTTCTGGTACTTCATTCTGTGTTTTTGTGACGCACTTTGTGACATCTGTCTGTGAAAGGTACTATACAAATAAAATGTACTTAGCTGCTTACTTACTTACTTACTTATTTTAAGTTGAAGTAAAGTTCACAAATTACTTCCACTTGTAAATTAAAAATAAATATATCATTATTCACTGGATTTATATAGTGTCTTTCATGCCACCCAAAGCGCTTGGCAAGTGCAAATGACAAAAATCAAAAGAGATATACCTACAGTAACCTCCACATGGCAGGTTGGACACTGAACCCATGGTACCACTGTTGCCCCTGAATATTGGAATTAGAATGATATTTTCATACATTTTGACTTAAACATTGCTTGCTATCAGGTGAATGCAAATTCTCTGGCTCTTCAAAGTAGGCAGACACTTTCACCCTCTCACTTGGCACCCGTCACCCCCTGCCCCATCACAGGCGTCCAGACACTGGGCCTGGTGAGATGCGCGGGAGAGGCAGACGAGGACTAGACTGCTAAACCATCTCTCCATCCATCTTGTGTGTTTGACCCCGCCCCGCCGAGCTGAAAAGACCAGGGTTATCAGTCAGCCCTGACACGGCCATCCACGCCTTGCCCGGGACAGACACTCCGCCCCAGAACGGCCTGTCACCCTGTCCTGTCCCTCTGCCCATTGAACTCTCATCACCATCCATCAACCCTCATCATTCACAAAAATGCCACACCGCTCAATAAATAGATCTGGACCAATCACAGAGTGACAAATGCCAGGTCCCTCCCAGCCGGGGAAATTCATGTTAGTGTCCCTCTTTCGAAGAAGGTTGGATCGTGAAATGTAACGGAATACCAATGACTACCATGTGTTGAAAAGATTAGAATTGAATGAAAAATCCAGGCTCAGGTAAAATGGACAAGAAATAATAGTTGTATTGAAAATGCCAAACAGGTTCTACATTAATCTGTGCTCAAAACTACAAATTTGATTAATCCAAATGTATCCATCCATTAATCAATCTTTGGCTAATATTTTTGAGTGTGTTCAATGATGCTGGCTATTACTGAATTGAATTAAATGACAGGCAACCCAATAGCCAATACATCCGCCAGTTCTCTCCAAATAAATAAACAAATACATCATAACATTTGAGTGTTTTTGGCATGCATTATTTACACATGACTTCGCCCCTCTATTGAATGAGGATGAAGAAAAGAGCGTTTCCAGCGTGGCACATTCAGACTTGGGCTCTGAGCTGTTGTGAGTTGGAGTCAGTAACAATAGCCTGTTGTGTGCAGCCTGGCTCTCAGCTTTATTACATATGTATGTGTTGATTGCAGAAAACAACAATGCTGGTGCATGGCATTAAGCTGTAACAATAACAGTGATGCTTGGAGCTCCTACTCAGCGTTGGAAGTTTATCCAACAAACCTCTGTGTTCTCGCCCAGCAGGCAACGGCGTGAAATACCCAACCATTTCCAGCTTCAAGTATCATGAATGAGAATAGAACTGGGTTGGACCAGAGTTTTCTTGTGTTTATTTGGGGTCTTTATTTATTTGCAGCTAGAAAACACAAAATACAGATTAATATTGATTAAAAGTCTCCAGCTGAAAGTGTAACATATGCTATAATATGATTGATAACAATTAAATTATTTATCTTAATTTTGTTTGTGAACATTCTTTAACAATCTTCTATAATGGATTCCCGCTGGGGGCAATGGGTGTTAAAGGCTTAACCAACTATGGGCCTTGGACAACATACACCCTGGACAATACCGGACAATGACCAATTAGTCACAGCGCTGACATTTAGAGACATGGATAAAATGCACTGGGGGCAATTTGATTTATCAATTGACCTTTGGGTGGTAGGTGCTAGTTAAAGGGGGGCTAGGATATGCACTCTATATGAAGAGAGGGCGATAGATTGTGTCCAGGAGATCAGAGTATCGCCACTGCCTATGTGAAAACTCTGTGCTCTAGTCCAAACTGTCCAAACTGAAAATGCACACTATAAATTAAACTTAAATTTAAAGATATCAATGTGTAAATTCGCCTGCGCTTTACACACACAAATGTAAGAAAAAAATGCATTACAAGTTTTTCATCATGGAATGTTGTCATAGAGACATATATAAGGCAATTTACGTGTAAAACTGCCTAAATTACCAATATTGGGATATTTAAATCTGGAAAAAAGGACAGAACCAGGTTTAAATTTCTAGGTTCATTTGTACATATATTATTTGCAAAAAATATTTACAGAGGCGATTTTGAATATGCTATTTCGTTTTTGAGGAGACTAGAGCTGACTGAAAATTGGCCTGAAATTTCCCTTAATTTTTAGACTTAAAACTTGAATCCGAATTAGAAGTTAATATCAACAAATCCTTCTGTATGTTCCGTCAAAATCTTGTTCAGTACAATATTGTAAAGTTTCGTGTGTGTAGGTGCTACTTTAAGTAGTGATCTTTCATTCAATTTCAATTAAATTCAATGTATTTGAATGTATTTGTGTCCTTAGACCTCCTTCTTGGCCAGGAAAAACTACCAAACCTCTTTGGGGAAAAGTAGAAACCTGTTCTCGAACCAATTCTTCGAGGCTGATGAAGAACCGTTCACATGGAGTAGAGGCAGACCGTTTCTCCAGGCAGACCGTTTCTCCAGGCAGACCGTTTCTCCAGGCAGTTGAGGAGCATCTGGATCCACAGGTCATCCATGTGCCTGCTCCACTCCCGTCGGGGAAGTGGGAGAAAGAGAATGAAAAGCAATGAACAAATTGCAATTGAAATTAAATATTAAATATTGTTTGATAGAAAAGTAGTAAGAAGCAGAGGATAGTGCTCAGGCTATTTTACAGGCTTGATTTATGTGCGCTTTGAATGAGAGCTCTTGGTCAAATAAGACTCCAAGGTTTCTTACAGTGGTGCTGGAGGCTCTTTATGTCCCTATGAGAGAAAAAAATATTTTAATGAAACAGCCTTTGAAGTTACAATGTCCCAGAGAAATCTATATATACAGGTGGAATAAACGAAATAATAAAACATCTTTAGGAGCAGATTGGACAATTTTGTTGTCTCGCCTTGATTAGCTAAAATGCTACTGCCACTGGGGCATTTTAAAGTTGTCAAAATATCAAATAAAAATTAAAATATTAAATTCAAGCACTTATTAATGTATTATCTTATTTAAAGCCCCAGTACATAACATTTTAGGCCAAAAACAGAACAAATATAAAAGCATGTTTATTTTTTATTGTGAATGTTTTTAGTGTAGTGAAAAAATGTGTCTTAACAGTGAGAGGGCTTGCATCTCCACTGACACTTGCTTGGCCTGGCGGATTGCATGATTACATATGATGTGCCACTTCTAGAAAGTTAAATGATGTTTCTTTAAGTTAAGACAATTTAAGAAAAAAAACAATACTAGGACCCAAAAATCATCATTTTGGTACTAGTTTTACAAATACTGAATATTTACTTTAATTTAAAAACCATTACAACAACGTTTGCTTTGTTAGCCCAGCTCAGGCCAGTGTTGAGGTCACTGCGGCCATGTTCACGTCAAGGAACATGACGCACCACTCAAAAGTCATCTGAGTATCTTGGCTTGCACCCAAAGCCTTCTCTACCGTCCCGTCGACGCACAGATCCACACAGTGTTTGACTCTATGGATGTGTGAAAGTGATCTGCCGTACAATGACTCCAGCATCTGAAGGGCTCAAAGGTCACCTGGCCACCCACACCACGCGGGTCCAGAACGACCCGGAGGAATGTCACGCTGGTTGTGCCTAAAGCCCCACATTTGTCAGTCACCCAGACCTTCCCAATTCAGCCAAACTATGTGCCACCCCTGCAGCCCCCCTCCTCGCCCTCTACCCCATTCACTAACCACATCTGGGCGTTTGCAGACAACAAAGATCTCTGATGGCCTCATGATTCTTGGAGTTGGCATTTAGCCGCACAGATTGTCGTGTATGCGTGTTTATGGGTGTGGAAGAGGGGGTCCGGTGACACAGGGGCAGTGCAGATGTCCCAGCAGCCTCAGGACTCTTGTGAATGGTCGCTGTTGTAATGGTGACGGGGAAACGCGTTGGAAGCTGGGCCTACGCACTCCAGTCATCTGAATGGACGGAATTCACCATGGTCCAAAAGCCTGTGTGCCGACTGGAACAATGTGTCTCCTTCATTGACTTTTGTGACTAAAACACATTTAGGGGCTTTAAATCAACTATGCTTAGTTAATCAATGTATAATTTTCTGTGACATACTGTAGGCCCTGCTTTAGATGCTTTGTAATGTATAATATGGCAATTGTTGTTTTGGAGATATACAAAATTAACAGTATCAAGTGTATTGTCCAGAGGTGGGACCATAGTCTCAATTCTTTGCCGTCAAGTCCAAGTGAACTCCCAAGTTAATGGCCCACAAGTTCAGGTCAAGTTGATGTCCTCTACTTTGAGTTTTAAGTCCTTTCAAGGCTCATTATTTTGCAATTTATATGCTTTTTGTGAATATTTCTTGTTTTTTTTAAAGTCCTGCTTACATCTAGGGTAGAGAGAAACTTGCTTTATTTATGCTTCTTTTATGTTTTTTTGAGGAGAAGCATCAAGTCTTCTCAAGTCAGAAGGCTCCAAGTACAATTCAAGTCCCGAGTCATTGGCATTCAAGTCCTAATTGAATCCAAAGTTGTAGTCCATTTGATCAAGTCTAAATATTTAAACAATTAAAAAAATACCTCAAAAAGAAATTAAAATGTTGTGTGTACTCTCCTAAACAGAGTAATAAGGGATATTTCTGCCTTTTTATAAGCTATATTATTTTTGTCTATATCACTCATCCCTTATGTATAAGCGGTTGTAACAAATTTTATTGATAAACAAAGTGCTTAAAGTAACATTGCTTGACTGAATGGTTTACCTGTCCAGCTAGATGAATTCTCGCAATATTTGTTTCACAAACTCTTGAGAACCCATCTGGTCGGGCTCACGCTGTTGTGTATTTGAGGACATGTAAGAAGTCTGTGCTTTTCTCTGATTGGATTTACCAACAGTTTGATTTCTCGGCTTGTTCCACTGTTGTGATGCTTCGACCAATCAGATTAAAATATTCGTCATGACGTTTCGCCTTTTCTCGACTGATTTCGGCAAAAGCCTAGATATTGTGTGGAACTCAATTCAGAGTGATACACATATAAATCTGGGGTGAGCCAGGTTACCCAATGGGTTTACTCCATGAAGATGTGCATGCGTGTATCCTACTATTTTATTACAGGTGTTTTGTGGCTAAAAGTGTTTTATTACTTCAAAAACACACATTCTTATATGAAATTAAGGAGTTTGAAACTGAAGATGAGTGGGATTTGTAGTCTATGTGAAAAAACAATACTAGCCGAGTAATAATTACCTTTTGAAATGTGCATCTTTGTAGCCCAGACCTTTATCTTTATGTTCTAAACTAATACAGATCAGACAGCCTTACATTCTTTGAAGCTAGCACACATATAGGCTGTGGACACAAAGGAACAAAGATAGATAGGAAGTGCTGGGGTAATAGATTTGAAGTGGAAATGTTATGATTGATCTATTGATTAACTGTCTGGCGCTGGCGTCCTCTTTAACAGCAGACATACGGCTCCACTCAGGGGACTGAGCAGCCAGCTTCAGCGGCACACTGACATACGGCAAGCCTGTAGGGCCATATTTACCAGCACACCTCCGGGACTGTCGCACAAAGGGGAGAGGAGATGAGGCTACCCCCCTACAGGAAAGTCAATCTCTGCTTAAATATACAGGGATTTGGGGATTGTGGGGATGTTAAATTGGTTTAGTCCATTGTGCAGGGTACACTGAGGCCCAATATGGAAAGGGCAGTTTACTTAACCCGTTATCCATTAAGGACCACCTCACTAGCATTCTGGTATAATGCATTAAATGAAATTATTTTAATACAACACAATAGATGTAAACCATGGGATATTAACCTTGCTAATATGTGTCCCTCTGTCTATATGACATACGGTATATAGATTTTGAAAGTATTTTTGCGACAGTATTTTGAGACATCTAAGCGCGTAATATCCAATATCCAAAAGAGTCAAACTAAAGCAGCTGGACTAACTTGAGTAAGTAAGTCCAGCGTTTACTCTTTTAGGGACATATTTAATGGTAAAAAGAATCCACTATTGACTTTAACATTGCATTACTCCCTCTACATTTGGTGGTAAGCTGTTTCTGTGGCCAATCTGCACCGTCAGTCCTTCTGACCACCACCAACCACTCACTCATTCACAAGTGAACTTTACATCAATTAATACATAATAGTGAAGTGTAAACAAAATATCTTCTAAGCAACAACATAGCAACCCTAAATCTCTTCTCTCCTGTCTCCTCAGGACCATTGGAGTGGACAGTAGACTACAGTGACGACCTTTATCCTAACTACAAACAGATAAATCTCCTAGCTCTCAAACCCACACACTCACATACACACGCTGACATATTCCAAGACCAAACAAGAAAAGCACTTTTGTTTGAAGCAGGAAGGGCCGATTGTTCTCCAGTGCCATGGCGTGGGCACTGAGCTCTGATCTGCAAGTGGAACTTTATCTGCGCAGACCAGTTTACAAAACCCTGTTTGCTGCTTCATATTGTGCCATGGGCTTCTAGGTACTGCTTGTTCTCAATGGTGGAACAATGCGAAGACTTGTTTTAGGAAGCTGAGGGGTTTAGTCTAGTCTCTTCTGTCGGGCCACTGTAGTTCAGGGCTTGCCACGTGCTTGCTATTTACACTCCCACACTGACCTTGCTGAGCTCAACATTTGGAGTTCCATAAAAACATTATTGTCCGGCTCCTGGGATCATTTGTCCACTGTTACAAAGGCTCAGAGAAAACCAAAATGTTAACCCCAGCCTGCGGCCTTTCTGAAGGGGCATTTTTCAGATTCCGCCCCTTCGCGCCCCAGCCCACCCATTTGGTCTCCCACTAATGCATAGCACCCACTCTGACGTACTTCCACATCCAGAGCCCACAAAGATCCTACAACGCAGCATCAGATATGAACGTGCCTGGTCAAAGTTTAGCCACTAATAAGACTTTTTGCGTCATATAAAGGGTATCAAAACTGGTACTTCAGCACCAAGTCCTAAGGTTAAGGTACACATACTAAGCAGGACCTTGGCTTAGCTTACGAAGCATTATCTCACATTACTCAGCCTTCCATAGTTCAGGGGTAAATGCTCCCCAAAGTAAAATTTTTTGTACCGTAGAATTCAGGTGAATATTCATTTACTGACATTGGGTGGAGTTGGCATCTTTGGCTGTGCTTGCCTCTTGTTGTGTTGTAATTTGCAGTTTCAGTTATAATTGAAGCCTAAACAAGTTCAGGGCAGGTTTCACTTATGCATGTAACTCCTCCTATTGGGCAGGACCACTTTGAGCTCAGGAGAGTATGCATGCTGCTGCTCAAACAATTTCCACCAGATTAAAGTATAATATAAAAACAACAAGATGAATACCATTGGAACCTTTTCTACTAAGTTTGACCTTTATTTGGCTATTGCGAACAAGCCATAAATAATAAAGTAACCATGAAATAGGCCCATAATGTAATCACAATTAATTCAGACAGTTGAGAAGGCTGCAATTCAATAAACGACTATTTCTGTTGTTAATGCTTATTGTGAGCTTGTGGCCCAATGTAATTTAATTTAGAGAGGTCAAAGAATAGATGACTAAAATAATTTTGCACAGCCCCTTGTTCAAAGTAAGAACACTTTCTTGTATTAGAAAAAATTAAAAATAGAAACGCAACAAATAATACCTATTTTGCTTTTACAAGTTGTTATCTAAAAAGAGCGCTTTCGGTAAATACTCTTCCCGGCCATTTACCCATTTGTCCAGCCTTTTCCTGCTCCTCGTCCATTTTATGCATAACCATAGAGCCATGACAGCTAAAAGTCCCTAATGCTCATTTAGCCTCTAAATATGTCCATTTGAGAGCGGCTGGTGCGTGTACCTGCTGAGTGAATGGGCAAGGTCGTGCCAGCCTATTAGCCATATTAAAACCAGCCATTATGATAATTGGCCAGGTCTAATGCATGTACAGGTTGCTTGGCGCTCATGTATTAGCGCTGATAGATGACTCAGTGATTAGCATTGAAAGGTACATTGTGGTGTAGCCCTCCGCCCGCTCCTGTCCCCACACTGGTGACCTCTGCTGTGGACACTTAGGTCAGCCCTGGATGGCCCTGAACATCTGTTAGCTCTCTGAACCACACAAGTGCTTCGGCAAACAGCCCAATTAAGTTCTTGTTTTATTTTTTCTTATTGGTGCATATAAGTTTTCTGGCGATGGGTCCGTCACCCTCTTGAACTCTCTCTTTTTTTTTAAATTCCAAGTTATGGTATTAACCTACCCATATTTCTTTCTTGGTGTTTAATGCCAAAAAGTGTTATTTTGTGGAATGTTTCAGGTAAAACAACAATCGTACGCAGTGCCCTTTTAAAATGCACTTTTAAAATGGTTTATTTGTATTTATGAGTTTCAGAGTGATGAATAGCTAACACTGTTGCCATGGCAATTAACAATTCAACAAAATATTATGTTTCTGAATGGGCCCGGGCATTCTACGTCTATCTTTTAATTGTAGCTATGGAGCACGTCTCTGCACCTGTGTTCTTACAATTACATGAAATTAATGAAATCATAGATTAACTGGCCTATGTTTTACAGAAATATATTATATATTATAATGATGAAAAATTGTAACACCAATGATCGTGTTGGTCCAGCCCTCTTGGATTCAAACACTGAAAAATGTTTGCCCTCCCCTATGTCAACAGGAAGCTGAAACCCATGTTTGGTAAAGATTTTTGTTTGTTTGATTCTAACCAAGTCAGTGCAATTTGAATATAAATAGTATGTTTTGTTTATTGATGATACCTCTGCAAAATAATACATTACAATCAACTTTTTAGATTTTAGCTCAACTTACTTTAAACTATATCCTCTCTTCTGTCTTCCACTGCTACCACTTTAGTCGTATGTGCAGACACTGAATCACTGTTGATCGATTGTGTAAACCAATGGGGTGTTTCATATTAATGCCTAAGTACACCAGTGTTAGCTTAAGTATCAATTGTGTGGTATTTTGCGAGGTAATTGTAATGCTCTTCTGTCTGTGTTTGCTGCATGGACAAGTTTGTAAATAAATATTTGAGAAAACATAAAAGAAAGCAACGTTGTGCAGTCAGAGCAAGAGAAGATTGATCCTTGAATAAAATTAATTAAACAGAGAATCAGGATGATATGTAATATATATGTTAAATTTTGCACGTTCTGTTGAATAGGATTGTGAAGAAAATGCATGAGATGTGTGTAAACAACACAGAAAAACACACATTGACACAAGAATGGTGCAAACACGCATATAATTCCTTAAAGACAAAAGTCACCATAGAATTACTGTTTATTCCAATTCCAGCATCTGCAAATAATAAAACATTTATGAACTCGGCGGAGATGTTGAAGTAAAGGAGGGGGGAAAGGGGGCGGAAATCAAACAGGCACAGTCACACTAATGACAGTCTTAATACTCTGCTACAAGTTTGTAATTTAGCGAACCTTCTGGGAAACGCTTTGCCTTGACTATCCCGATCACATTTCATTAAATTTTACCATCTGTCCTGTACGAGCCAGCAGCACCCAGCCCATTACAGAGCTGTGGCGGTCTCTAGCTCCCCCGGCCCCCTGCTCCCCACTCCCCTGCTCTGAGCGTCCCTGACTGGGTCTCTCTGGGAAGGAGCACATTCTCCTTTCATCCGCTCTTAGAGGACAAACATCAGTCCCATCTCGCGGTCCATCCATATTCATGAGGCGCTTATAAATATCTGATAGCTGCGCAACTACAGCTGTTTAGCCACGAGAGCAACATACAGCCGCTACACACACACATTTCAGGCTCACTTTGCATATATGCACGTGCAAATCTACTCAGTTATAGTTGTGTTCGTCAGTATGAGTTGTTGAATTGTGGGATTCTAACCAGATCTCCCCACACTCAAAATTATGAAATAAAAAGGAAATTGCTGAAGAAATCTATCATCATGTTAAAAAAACAACAACAATAGAGCACAAGTTGTAAAAGTAAGTGTTTGGTGCTAGACCATGGAGAGACTTGTACACAAGCGGAGCTGCTTTAAAAGTCTATTCTCTGAGCCTCACGGAGCCAGTGCAGAGACCTGAGCACAGGACTTATGTGATCGTACTTCCTGGTTCTAGTCAGGACCCGAGCAGCAGCGTTTTACAGCTCGTTTGGAGAGGCCAGTGAGCAGCCCGTTACTTTAGTCTAATCTAGTGGAGACAAAGGCATAGATAAGTTTCTCCAAGTCTGGTTTAGACACTATACTTTTGATTTTGACAAGGTTTTTTAGATGGTTAAAAGCTGCTGTTGCTGTGTCCTTGAGCAAGAAACAACCTGTCTCTCCATCAGTGTGTGCTTACACTGGTGTGTGTGAGTGTGTGTGTGTGTGTAGGGGTGTGTGAAAATGAGTGAGTGGTTCCTTGGAAAAGCGCGATACAAATGTGACCTTTTACCATTTACCATTTTTATTTAATAATGCCGCTATCTTTATTAT
This sequence comes from Chaenogobius annularis, assembly GCA_015082035.1. Taxonomy (NCBI): domain Eukaryota; kingdom Metazoa; phylum Chordata; class Actinopteri; order Gobiiformes; family Gobiidae; genus Chaenogobius; species Chaenogobius annularis. The sequence continues at coordinate 831,029 of BJKM01000220.1, read as the reverse complement.
GAAAATAACTTTTCAAATGTGTATGTTTTGGAGTTTGTATAGTTCAGATAAGATAAGATTACAATTATATTACAAAAAATGACTATGATTATTTTCTATTGTCGACAAGTCACAGTTAGTTGATTATTTGTTGCAGCCCTACACTGAATTACCTTGCTAGCTTTAAGGACCCCCTGAAGATTAGCTGGCCCTCGGGTACAGCTAATGGATCCAAAACAACAAATAAACCTCTTGAGGACAATGAAGTTTACCTTTCTTCAAAACCATTACTCAATGTGCTATTTTCTGATGAGATTCATCTGATACCTTTTTTTTACAACATAAACAGTTACAATATTCTACAATATCGGTTTTTACAAGTTTAAAATATTCTAAAACATGCACATACACGGCCAATCCCCCTGCTAGCTTCTCCTGACCAGCATCCAGGCTCACATCTGCAGCTCCTGATGACTTTCCCCAGTGGAACGGAAATGATTGTTGAAATCCTCAGTGGGTATAGTTAGTTTACTGTTACTGACAATGCCCAAGTGTGTCATTCCAATTAAGTGACATCATTACTTTCATTTCAAAGACCGGTCTAATGATACGTGTCTAAAAGAAACTATTTTGCCACCTGCAAGTAAACATATCCTGACCCTCTTCCCCATGTGGGGCCACAGTCAGCTCCCAGACCCTAGTGTGTCCCTGTAGTTTACCTGCTTGGCCCCCGATATCATCTTCACTACCACTTTCTCTTCTCTCTGCGCCTGGCTTTAATTAAAGCGCAAGTTTGACAACCAAATGAGAGAGGAATCGTAAGTACGGTATTTACTTGGACCCTGACAAAACCGCTGCTTATCAGAGAGGAGAGTACAGCAGACAGCGCTCCTCAAAGGTCTGAGTAATCACCAGAGCCTCTGGTCTCCACACACGCGGCTCATACGCACACTCATCACCTACTTTCTGATGCAAATGCCCTCTGAATGCACACTGAATACAAATAATCATAGCATCAAAACATACAGTTGGGACAAAGGCTTATATCACATACAAAAGGCTCAGGTACATTCATCATTGTCTGACAGAACTGAACAGCATAACATTAGAATCAATGGGAGTTCACTAATTTCCTACATTCATTTGTCATTTTAAACAAGAGACAGTCCCAGTGTGTATTTAGTGTTCCATAACAGGGGCTTTAGCTTTCTCAGTGGGCCAACTCTGATACACTTTATGGCTCCACTAAAGTTCTTCCACATAGACTTCATCATAACTTGCAGCACACATTCCTTTGTGAAAGTCCACATTGCCACATCTGACAAAAATGCCATCCAGTAAATAATTCAACGAATACAAGCTTCCTATAAGATATGATTGGACTATTCTAATTAACCTCACAACACTAGTTCGCCTTGTTTAAAGTATCAGCTGAATTCCCAGGACTAACCTGATTTGGAAAGACCTCAGTGGGTAAAGTCTATATGTCTTCTTTACATTAATACAGCTCTATTCTATATATTTACTCCCATTGCCCACAGAAATGGTGAATCCTTCCTGGATTTTTTTGAAAACACACAAACTTTACATACATGCAAGGAACATTTCCAACGTGGAGCGTTACCTTCCTCCTTCCTCCAGCCTGCAATATTTGTGAGTTTACAAACTTAACCTGAGTTCAAACTTAACTTGAGTTCCCAGACTCGTTTCACAGATTGAGAATGACTCTTGGATGAGACTCGAACCGTTTTGTTTTTCCAAAACAGAGTCCAGATGACTACAACTGAACCTTTTTCTACAATGGAACACTCCTGGACGAATGAGGAATTACACCGACTTGTTTACAAACTTGAGAGAATCCATCTTGTATCACTTCTGTGTCTACGTTTGGGCTGGAATCACTGGATAACCAGTTAAATCACAAAGCAGCATTGGGGTATTTTTGTTTAAGTTATTGTTACAAAGGGGGCAGAATTTTGCATTTGTGGATGGGAAAGATGTTTGTTCTTTTTTATTAACGGGATTCAGCTAAATTTGGATTTCTCTGTATTCTCTGCTGTTGTGTCACTTTGCCCATCAGCTTGAAATATTTGTCTGACGGTTCCACCTTTTCCCAATCACTTTCGGCAAGAACAGCCCCAAGTGGATAATGTGTAATCAAGAGTTCTACCGCTGGCTTCTGTCAGGTTAGTCAGACCAGTTATCCGGACAAAATTCAGATATAGAGCGTACTCAGAGAAGTATTTGTGCATGTAAACATTGTGATTGTCTTCAGAAATTCATGTTGTTAGATGATTATTGTCCATGTTACAAAATAACTTCACATCTATTGATTTATAACTCACAATCATACACGCTTTAGAGGATGCAATATCTCAGTGAGTCGAGTGTTTGCCAAATGACCCCATTGGTTGTTCAATTCCTACTTCCACCATTGTTATTGTGTCTAAGGGCAAAGCACTTAATCCATTGTCTATTTACTCTGTGAATCTGTGTGGATTAATAGCTCCTATATGTCCATAAATATGTGACAGTTTAACATGAAATATACATCTTTTTACTTTTTTCTAACTGTTTTTGCACTGTTTTGATTTTTCCTCTATCACATTTTACATACACCGTTCTGCTTGATCCAATCTCTGCATCTTTGCCTGTACATGAGGAGACTTGAAGTCATTTACAATGCAGAAACCTTGAGAGAGGGGGGAGAAATACTGGGCCTTTTCTTTTTTCCAGGGGCGCCAGATCAGAGCGGCGATACCAGCACGTCCCTATCACTGTCCGCTCATGGCTTCCTAATCACATCCCTGCAACTGATACCAACCAAGGCACCAACAGCCAAACGTGCACGCGAGGAAGAGGAGGGAGAGCAGGGGAGGAAGAGGAGCCACCACCAAAACGACAAGATAGAGCCAACATGCAAACCGCTTAAGGAGGGACAATCTAGATTACAAACAGCCACGCAGAACATATGGTGTATTCAAAGGTGACATTGCAATCCCTGGACAGCAATGGCAGCCACTTCTAACAAGCTTTCGATTCTTTTGATACTTAATTTTTTGTAATATTTACAGATACCTTACTGCTTCCAGCCTCTTTTTCTCAGACTCATTAGAAACATTAGAATTGCTGATGCCGGCAAGAAAACACATTTTTGCTTGGGTCTGAAGAAATTCTTTGTTCTGTGTCCAATACAAATACAAGAAGATTTGAATATTGCTCCTCTGGTGTGATGGCGGCAGTTGCGTAGCGTGTGCATTTGTGTGTAAAGCTGTGATTCCCAGTGCATAGCCAAAGATGAAGAATAGTGTGAGACTGTGCCTTCCCAGAGGGTAGATCTGCTCCTTGTTGGGGGACTACAGTAAAGTGAACAAGCAGAGCATCAAAGAAAATGGAAGACTTTTCGGAAATGGTCAAAAAGTAAACTGTTTTTTAAGCCCAATGTGGCGAATATAGATAGCACTGACCACGTGGTTTGACCTTCCACTTGGAACAGATAACAGAATGAAAAATACTTGGGGTAAAAGGCCTGTATGTACGCCATAATTGCTATAAGAAAAGAAGTAAGATGGGTGTGAACCGCGGTAAACTCATGCTTCAGGAGTGTGCTAGATTGTTGTGCACGGAGCATAGCATTGTTTTAATTGAAATTAGTAGAGCGTATTGTTATCTCTCGGTGCTGACTCCCTCTGTTTCCTTACTCAGCTTGGTCCCATTAAACAGCCTTCCGCAGTAGTTTAGGTCTATCGAAGTTGTTCTTATTAGGAGTTGCAGAGAAGTTTTGGTAAGTTTTGAGTAGAATGAGTCAAGGCAGGTGGTAAAAGTGCTATTTATTTGTGCAGGCCTTTGTTGGTGAAGTCAAATGAGTGTTTCTAATTATTATTAGTAATTATCGTCCTTCTTTTTTCCAGGTTTTATGATCATGCTTGAACTATAAAAAGAACCCTTCGAGAGAGTCATTATTTTGGTCAAGTTTAGTCCCCCCTCCACAAAATCCAAGTAAAAAATAACTCAACCGGTCCCATGTTTGCTGTTTCTGAAGAGCATATAGAAGCTGTTTTGCAGTGTTGTTAGAAGAAACCAATTGACATAATGACAGTGACAGTGCTGGTGGTAAAAACCAAAACCAGCAACCCTTTGGTTAGTAGGCAAAAATATCTATTGCAAAAATAAATAAAAAATGTACGGTTCTCTGTAAGAGCACTTGCAAGGTTTTATTAAAGGGCTTGGACCTGACTTGAGATGGGACAATAATAATAGTATTTTATTTCTTCTAGTTAGAAAAAACACCTTTTAATCCATACAGTATATCGTAAAGAACAGATATTTGTGGAAAAAGAAGACTGGATGATTTAGCATTTTGCTGGATGAGAACCATAAGGAAGCAATTTCAAGGGACAGAAAACATTATCCAATCAGATACATTGTTAGATGAGAACCAAGTGGAAACAGCTTCCCCTGGACTGCTCTTCCTCTATCATGGTTCAACATCAGCGTGAGGGAAAGGACTAAATGGACGGTGCTAACAGTTCATTCTGGAACATGTTCTTCACTCATGGTTCAAAATTAGGTACAGGCCTCTTCATTTTCCGCTTTTTACCACCAAAGGTACTCTGGCAAAACCCCTCTATCAGAATTATCCAAACACAAATTGGGGCTGAATTGACAAAGCATAAAATTTACTGAAAGCACCAGAGAGTTTGCTCCAGAATAATGATGACATTTCTGGAAGTACCTCCAGGCAAACGGGGCCAAGTGAATGCAAAAGAACAAGGTGAGGTAAATAGGAGGTGGAGAGTGATCGGGGAGCCTCTCTCATTAGCCATGCAGAGCGTCTTGGCTGCTCTCCCACACCTCGCGGCTGATCACGGCCCGGGCCCTTGCTGCCAGCACACCCCCACCTCCCTGAAGCCCCCGCCCCCCACCTCCCAGCCCCTATAATCACACCCGCAATCACACTCCCTAATTAGGTTAATTAATTTGTATCAGGCCTTGTAGGGACTTGGCTGATGAGGCAGCTATAATAGCACCGATGCGATATCCGCCCTCCCTTTTCGTGCGCAGAAAGAAGGGGTAAAATATATAAAATCAGATGCAAGGCAGCATGTGACAAGATATAAAAGCGAGGGGTCACATTTGCCTGCCCAGCCCCCAACCAATCACATACCTATATTGCCACAATGTTCGTATCCCCTTCCCCCATCTTATGTTATTTGAGCAGCGACTCTGACACCTAAATAGTGATATATAACACATTGTCAGCCATTGTGTCCACTGGATCGAAAACATCCAACTTAATAATATGTCTTCCTGTTGAGACTCGAAATCATATGGAATTGCATTGTTTACATTGTTTGTTTACACTTTTGCAATCTTCATTTTCAAAAGTGGGAATTCAAAACTGGAAAAAAGTATGATGATTGTCTGTAGTCGAGACCGATCAAAGCGTGGCATTACAATCAGCGGCCCTCATCGCCCCTCATCAGGCCACTGACGAACAAACCCTGATTAGCGGCCCCAGCTGATTACGGCAATCACCCTCGCTAACCGCGTGCAGGCTAGCCCCACACCAAACCCGCGCACATGCATCGCATTGCCGCCACCGTCAACGCTCGGCCCAAATGCACAAAGTAGCTCTCGTGGTGCAGAGTGAGGTGTTAAGGAGATTATTTGGGGACTGGAATGTTCCACAGTGTGGCATTAAACATATATCCTGAATGTATTTTATTGCTTGAAAAACATGCATCCTCACTGTGAATGGGCTTGCCTCTCCAGAGATCTAAGCTGGCCTGGCGGCATCACCTGCTTGTCTCCATGGAGATGGATACGTTTCAGGCCGTATTGTGGGAGATTCCAGACAAAGCAGCAACATCTCCACCCAGACAAGCAGGTGGTGTCAAAGTTTGATAGTGCCCCTTGAAATACATGAAATACATTCATTTAAGTGGGTGAACTGTACATGTTTGCTGTTGAAATGCTTGCTTTATTGGAAATTACCTGATTTAATAAGTTTAACTTCAACCTAAATGATTCAGTTGTAATTATTGTGTATAAGCTGTACGTATATGGCTGTATAATATTACTACTACATTTCATCATTTGCTTATTTACTACATTTTCATCTCAGAATCAGAATAAGTTTTATTGCAGCTTGTTTTGTCGGTATGGTACAATACATAACAATGGATAATAATGCTAAGAATATAAACTATGGCTCTATCTTGCCCTGGAAACAAATCCTTCTGCAAGACTTTCTTATAATTTTGATACACATCATCATAAAAACATGATGAATTCAGGATGATCTAGCAGAAAATGCCCAGGGCCCAGAGACCATGGTGTTGGGGCTGTCTTTGTCTTTCCTCTCCATCTGAGCATTTGTCAGCTCGAGGTCATGGGACTGGAGGGTCGACAAAGATCACACAAACTCAACTAAATATCCAAAATAATGCTAGCTTCCCCCTTGCATGGCCCTTTATTGCGATGATAGTTATTAGAAGCATAACCCAGTCTATCCCAAAGACAATACCGGTGTCCATTATCAGTAATTACAAGCTATTGCACAATGTCAAAACACATTTAACCCCCCGCACATGCATATAGAGTGTTGTGATCCGCAGCGACACATGCATAAATATACAGTACACACACACACTCGACACGATGATGGCGGCGGCGCACAATGACACGCAGAGGCTGGAGACAAGGACAGATCCGGTAGTTAAAGCCTAATGAACACATCCCCGAGGCGCACACGCTGACTGATGGACTGACAGTAATGCACCACCAAGTCCCACCCCCTGGTCTGTCCTGCCCCTCCCCTCGCAGACAGAGACACCCCCCCTGTGGCTCTGATGGGGAGCAGTGTTAGGGGGGTCCAGGGGTGAAGTTGGATTGTTCTGCTTACATGCAAGAAGACGATTTATTGTTGTTGTATACTTCAATGTCTGAGACTGTTGTGTGGCTGAGTGGTAGAGGTGAAGTACATTGCAGCTAAGGTAACGCATCTGTGGTTTCTGATGGCTGGCTAAATGTCAGTTACCAATTTCAGGGTAAACAACAATGGCACTCACCGGCCCCAAATTTCCCTTTTATTTTTCCCCAATTCCCATTTTAAGAGTTTGACAGCGCGACGGAAGCTAGCTTACTGTGGCAACTAATATCCATGACGTGATAATGTTCTCTCCAAAAAACAATTATTTATTAATTTTTTCGAGGATATTGTTGTTTCATAGGCTTTATTCAGAATCAGAATCAGAAAGGGTTTATTGCCATTGTCAATGAACAAAATTCACAAACATAGGAACTTGTTTCGGCCTTAAGGTGCAACATCAAACACTGATCAATAATAAAAACAACATATATGAAATCAAAAGGGCATGCTTTAAGTAACAATTTTACTATAGTATAAAATAAAAATATGCTTACTATGTACACAGTTAAATTTACAGTTGTAGTGCAGAAAGTGACAGTGCAGTGAGTGATTGAATAGTTGCAGTTAAAGTGGCAGATGTTTAAGAAGTGTTCATGAGTCCAACAGCAGAGGGAAAGAAACTATTCTTGTGGCGGGAGGTTCTAGTCCGGATGGACCGTAGCCTTCCTGCCTGAAAGGAATGGTACAAATAGACCATGTCCAGGGTGAGAAGGGTCAGCGGTGAGCCGACCTAGTGGTCCCAGAGCCCTGGAGACGTACGGGTCCTGCAAAGATGGAAGTCTGCAGCCGATCACCTTCTCAGCTGATGCGCTGTAGTCTCTGTTTGTCCCTGGCTGTGGCTCCAGCGTACCACACGGTGATGGAGGAGGTGAGGATGGACTCAATGATGGCCGTGTAGAACTGCACCATCATCTGCACTGGCAGCTTGGCTTTCCTCAGCTAACTGTAGGAAGTACATCCTCTGCTGGGCCTTCTTGATGAGGGAGCTGATGGAGGGCTCCCACTTGAGGTCCTGGGTGATGGTGGTGCCGAGGAAGCGGAAGGAGTCCATGGTGGTGATGGGGAGTCTGTCATGATGGGGGCGTTGGGGGGCTGTGACTTTCCTGAAGTCCACGATCATCTCCACTGTCTTCTGGGCGTTGAACTCCAGGTTGTTACCGCTGCACCAGGACACCAGCTGGTCCACCTCCCTCCTGTAGACAGACTCATCCCCTTCCGAGATGAGCCCGAGGAGGTAGCCTGTTTACATCCTGTTCAGAGAGAGTGGTGGGAGGGGGTGGTCACATCAAACTGGAGTAGAAGGTGTTAAGTTGCTCAGCCAGTTTTCGATTGTCTGCAGCAAGGGGGGGCTCGGGCTTCTGATTGGTGAGAAGCCGGAGCCCCCTCCACACAGAGGCGGGTTGTTGTCAGAGAACTGCTGCTTCAGACGCGTATTGTACTGTAATCTAGCTCTCAACAGCTCTTTACTAAAGCATACTTTGTAGCGCCCCCTGTCTCCAGCCCTGTGCACTGCCTCCTTCTGCTGCCTTAACTGCCTCAGTTTTGAGTGAACCAGGTTTGTCATTGTTGAAAGTGACTTTGGTTTGTGTTGGTATGATGCTGTCCACACAGATCGAGTTACGTCACAGTGTCCATGTACTCATCCAAACTATCTGTGGCAGCTCTGAAAACCTCCCAGTCTGTAATGTCCAAACACGCACGTAGCTCCTCCACTGCCTCATTGGTCCACTTCTCAGATTTCCTCACTGCAGGTTTTGAGATCCGCGCCTGCGGAGACGCACGAGGACCCCGGCACGTTTTCCTCGTCTGCTGCTCGTCGGCTTCTCACTCTTTTAGCCAAAAGAAGGGCTAATTCTGCAGCAGAAGCTAAACAAACTGGAACTAGGTCCATAGGAGTTGTGGTTCGGAAGGACAAGAGCTTTTCACGGGTTTAAGAGCACGCTGACACACAATTTATGAACAAAAACAAAACAACGAGCACCGAAAGGCCAGGGCAGCCTTCTGTGGCGCCATCTTGAAAGCAGTGTAGCGTGAAATGAGTGGTGAGTAGGGAGGACATTCAGCAAAATGATTGAAGCATGAGCAGGGGGTCACGAGGTGTATTTTTAAAATTATGACACTGTATTCAAAATATTTTTTTTAAATTGAAAACAGTATGGTTCTTTTAATTGAGTCAGATAACACAATAAACATTTTCTACCGCTTGTTCTCGTTAGGGGTTGCGGGTGACTTAAACTCCCCCATAAACTCTTTCTGATTCTGATTCTGACTTGAGCCTATCCCAATGACTTTGGGCCTTACACCCTGGACAGGGGCCAGCTCATCGCAGGATTTGAATGAAAAAGACAAAAACACAATAATCAACTAAAATAAATACAACTTATTTACGACAAATTATCACAGACATCTATTTAAGCCCCTGGCTTAGACCATTCAACTACTGGACAACAGTGGGAATTTGACTTTTCAGACCCCGGAAGGGAGGCAGGACTGCACATAATACCACAAAATACAGTCATAAAAAATTACTTTATTTTACATGTATCTATTTAAGAACGCATTTATCAGGTAAAAAAGACATATGCTCAAAATGATGGAAGACGTAGTTTGGAAAAAACATGTTTAAGACCTCTTTATGCAAACTACTTAACTGCACTGTCAAACAATGCTCCTGATTGCAGAGCATCATTGTGTACAGTTGTGTTATTATTTTTTGGGTCTACTGCAAACTACGTTGTCTAAAATGACTCTAGTGTATTTGGTATATTCTTCTGACTATGATCAAGTTTCTTTATGGGTTACTTTAAGGGTTACCGTTCAAATCTGTCAATAAGAGGGAAAAGTTGTGATCTTAATCTACACATTTGATTTATTATTATGTATTGAGGCCATTCCTGAGGTCAGTCACCTCATCTCCAGTATGTTCTCATCCAGGCTTTATAGCTCGGTGTTCTCTCTGTTCATTTTTACCCAATGAAGAATATCCCGTTAAAAAGCTTCTTCTCGCTATGAGCCACTCCACTTTGCATGTATGCGTAATGCACCTTGTCCCACCCATTTGGCCCGTCCCCCTGTCCCCCTCCCCTGCTGTCAGACACCCCCTGTGGCTCTGAAGTGCATTTGGGATGTGTATGTGTGCGCACCTAAAGGTGGTGGGGCATGCGTATGAAGCCCCCGTCATGATTTAGGCTCCCATGCAAATTTAATCAATTCAAGTGCCTCTCACAAGCCAGGGCTCATTAGCAGCAATTTAAAAGGGGGGCTCCGTGATCCCCACCTCTGTGCACGAGCCAGACATCACTAACCTATCCATGCAAACAATAGCAGCGTCCTGTCCCATAGCCAAACACACAAACACACTGCCGTATACACTTGTCAGGGCCACTGTCAAAGCTGTAAAGATCCTCTCCCCCCTGGCATGAAGAGACACACACCCCCCTCTCCAATGTCCCTCCTCTCAATCCACTGCTTCAAAAGCCCCATGACACCCGGCTTCAAGTTAAAGGAGGGAAATAAAGATAAAAAAGTGCGTCTCATCCCTCCACCAGCACCAGCAGCACACAGACGCCCCCCCGACACACAGACCGCAGGCTACCTCTCTTTCTTCTCCCCAGCACCTCGCCCCTCGCTCTGCCGCTGCAAAATGAGGGATCGATTAGTGCTCTCCTTAACCGTGCTTAACCTTGACTCACTTAGCTAAGGCTGACTGCTGAGTTGTATGGGAGGAGCAATTCGAGTGATATGTGTTTTAAATAATATATATTTAGGGAGTAGTTCATCTGGTTGTACAGTGAGCCTGCAACTTCTGGGATGGTTTCTTCAACTGAGGCTGGATTGCTCTGAAAATGTATGTTTTCATCCACTCCCTATCCCCCGCCCACATCCATGTTGTGCTTAGTTGTGATTATTTGAAAAATTAAAACTCAGTGATATATGTAACAACAGCAACTTTTCAAAAAGACGTAAATGACAGTGAAATGAAGTATGAAGTATGAAGAGGATGGGCTTGTCAGTTCTGCAGTTTTGAACAGGAAGTCAATGGAACTCTCTTTTATTAAGCCGCTTAGCTCAATATTGCAGTTTACAATGAAAATAAAAGTTAAATGGCGATCTACTTATGTTGTAGTACATGAAAAAAGCATAATATATCTCCTTGCCGTTCTTTTCCATTCCTTTTGAATTTGACCCATCCGTCAACAAAATTGGAGTAGGGGGTAACCACAGTGCAGCTAAAAAACTTGAGCCTGGATCCTGGTCAGAAGGGACCCGTAGTCAGTGAAAAGTCCATCTCACTGTGATGTGAGAGCTAGTAAATAGATTATGCTGCCATGTTGCCATTGTATCGCCATTACAAGCAGGTTGAATCGGTACCTGCTTCCCAATTCTAAGTCATCTTTGTAAATGAAAATCGTTTGTGAACCTACCTACCTGGACAAATAAATGTTACATCAAATAAAAATGCAACAATTGTTTACAAAATGTTAAGTATCATAATCACATCTGTACTATTAGCTACTACTAGTGTATAATTATTAATAATATTTCTTTGTGAATAAGGCCTTTATAATCTACTGAAACATGAACTTTGGGATTCCAGACCAAAAAATAAATAAATAGTGAGCCAATGGTAAAGGTAAAGGTTGGCATCCCTTCGATATTGTGTACAGTATATGTGCAACCAATAGTTTTCCCTCATCATTTGCTCACTCAAAGTTTGATTCATGCAAGTATAATAAATCTCTGTTTATTCCTACCATCTATCCCCGCCCACTTATCTGTACTTATTTGAAAAAATGATGACACTGATGTTTAAAAAAATATATATTTATATAGAAGAAAAAAAAAGAGACTCTGGGTCATACTCAAATGGTTCAAAATGCTACGTAGCCATTGTTTAAGAATAAAAACACATAAACAATTATCTGCTGCAGCTACAATGACATTTCTCTTTGTAGAGGTGGAACTGGACAGGAAGTCAATGTTCCCCATTTTATTATCAAGTTGTTTTAGATAAATATTGCTTTTGTTTACATGAAAAATGAGTATCTACTTATGTTATAGTTCAATTAAAAAAAGCATAACATGTTTTACATCATTATTACCAGTCCAGCTGTTGTTAATATACATAATTGTGGTCAGTTTATCAGTTCTTTTTGTAATGGATTTAAAGAGCTCTTATTCTAAGCAACAAAAACATTTGTTTTTTCCCTCATTAATCATTGGTACAAACCTGCCCTTATTATCATTATATAAAAGCTCTGCATTTATAAGTACTATTTTCCATGACTGGCAACTTAACTCTCCAACAGACTGCCTTTGTAATAGACCCATAACCAGTTTGCACTCAAACAGTTCTTATATATTAGGGTCAATGTCACGGCCTGATGCTGCCCCCACTGTAGACCACTTTACCCCCATTCCTAAAATGACTGTCCGTTAGCAAACCTCCGGGGTCATTACACTGGGGTTAGGGGCGACAGGATGGCCAAATGAATTATGGGCTTTCTGACAATAGAGGAATGTCTGTCTATATCTTTAAAATCGTGGAGGTCGCCCACTGCCCACCCTTGGGTCCACCACTGCGGCCCGGCTATAGAGTTGTGTTGCTCGGGGGGGAAGAAAGGCGATCTTGAGGAGGAACAGTGGCTTGTCTGTGCCGGGTCGGCCGGTTAGATTGGGGTCCCGGAATTGCGCACACAGTGTTTTGACCCCTGGGCTCTCCTCGCTGACCCCCGCCCCCCCTCCACCCCTCCATCCCAGCCCGAGGGTCCAGTGCACGCACGCGGCCGGCTGCTGTGACGCAGGAGAGGGAGAAGGAGAGGAAGTCAGTCATTCAGTGATGGAGAGGCCACACATCAATGAGAAGAGTGGAAATGTCAAGTTAGGAGCAAGTGGCAATTCAGGGGCAAGCAATGAAAGCGGAAACAAGGACGGTTTCATTTTGAAATATCACACAATCAGCACGATTGTGAGTGGAAAACAATCAGTAAAATGTTTTTATTATAATGACTATGTTTTTCATGTTCTCCAAGCGGCTTTGATATTAAGCTGACACTATAAATAGGTAAGACTACAAATACTGTTTCATTGTTACATTTTCTTTCTGTTGGTTATAAATCTATTTTGTAAAGGCTTGCGAGGCATCTGTTGTTGTGATTTTGGACTCTGCTTGAAAATATAAATATAATTAAATTACTATCTACATAAAAACACAATAACCCAAATGACAAAAATGTTTATATGTCATTTCTCACTAACTTCTCTGTGGACACTGTTTGAATCACAAAAGCAGGATGGTTAAGTTAAGTAGGGCACTTTTACATCTGTATCCACGACATCTACAAGCATTTATTCACAGCTTTTATGTCTAAACCTGGAAAGTTTCGCTTTTTTTCCTCTGATGTCTTTCTATCAATGTTTGAATCTTGCTCTTAACAGTTTGAAGTATGCAATATACAGTACCAGCAATAGCTAATAGGCCTCAAGTTAGTGTTGTAAAGCAGCCATTATTATTAGGACCACAATGTAGGATATATTAAAACTCATATTTTACTGCAGCTTAGCTATTTCCACATTTTCCCAATATTTATTATTGTAGAACTCTATATAAACTGCAACACATTTTCTGAGTTTATTTGGACAAAGGGTTTTACTTAAGTACAGTGTGTATTTCTCTTACCTTGGCATATTGGTTCCTTTGGATTGCACTTTATTGGCTGGCAGGCACAAACACAAACTCTATCAATTTACCAGAGTATTTGCATACGTAGACTTTCTTGCATTCCCCTTTTGTATTGAGTTTTATATTGGCCTAAATGGTCTAATGGAACACCAGCCATTACTCTTCCCTCATTCTGACCTGTCTGGATGTTGGCTCACCTTTGCTCTGGTCAGCAGCGTCTGGGCCAAAGCCTTGTGTTCCCCCTCTACGTGTTGGCGGGGCGGGTGACATTTCCGGCCTGGCTCTCCCTTCTCTTCTGCAGTGGGTCCCGGGACAGCCTGATGGATGGGTGCTGTTTATGAAGCGGCTGCCACCTCTGTGATCGATCAGGCCTGGGTCAGTGATGCCGCTCCTGGGCCGTGAGTCTATTACACAGGATGAGATGAAAGCTGTAATTACACTTACACTTGGTACAGCCGACTGGAGCTCTCGACATGCCGAAGCACGTACAGTTATGTGGATTTATGAAGCGTTTTGATACTGTATATTGAGCTAATAAACTTTGATTTTTATGACAGAGACTGATGGCTGAAAGGGAGTCTTTGTAAGGAGCATCAGAATGTGAGGACCAGTGGCGAATAGTGTACAATTTTATGCACTAGAAATAAATAAAACATTTGTTTTTCTTCCTGGAAAAGCAAAACTCAATAGACCTACATATATTATAAAAGCGTTTTTACAAATTACAGTCTGAATGGGAAGAAATTTGGCAATTACTGCAAGAGGATTCAGCTTATTGCCCCGTGCTTTATAATGTCATTATGATCTTACTAATTGGCAGGTAATATAATATTGTAAATAGAATATTTAATTGATGTTGCAATTCGTCATTCAAAACTGACTTGTACTGCATACACTGACATTTAAAAAGCAATAAACAAATGCAGTGACTGGCCTGAGCTGCCAGTGAAATCTGATGTACAAACTGAAAAAGACATGCAAGTCAAGGGCTGTGTTTTTGAAGGATGCAGCCTACGAAAGAGTGTCCTTCAGTGGAGGCTGGGATTAGGAAAAAGTACCATAAAACAGTTTTAATGAGCAAGATGGAAAACATTCAAGTAAGATCTACACAATCTAGGAGGACACGAGCTAGGTTTAATCTAAACATATTTTCCAATTGTTCCACAGTAAAAGAACAAACATTGTAATTAAGTCTATAAACTGCACGAATGTAAGATTTGTATAATTTAACCTCAATTGGTGAATGTACTCTTTTTGGTATCCTTGAAAGTTATAATTTGTCAATGCGATAACATTTTGTCACCATTTATTTTAGTTTCTTCATCATTACAATAATGTCTCATCTATTTATCCCTTCAGCCTTGAGTGTATTTTGAAAGTGACAAATAGAACGCTAATGCCACCTACTGGCATTAAGACAATATACACAAAAACCAGTTGGGACAATTGTACTATGGAACATGTGCTTGCTTATATACAAAGTAATATAAAACGACATCAAGTAATTCAGGTATTTTTAATGAAAAGAAAAAAAAATGTAATTCACAAATATGTACATATGATGCAACACCTTGGTTAATTCAAACATGGCTTTCTGATCAACGCTGCCTTTTTGCTTCAAACTTGTAGACAGCTGCTGAAGTTTTGGTCTCCTTCTTCACTTTAACCTTCTTTCTTTTGTCCTGAATGGAAAAGACACTTTTAACATCTGAATTAGGTAAACATTTCAATTAGAACAATCTCTCTCCACATACTTGTAAGTCTTTTCTGGTCTGAATTTTTTCACTAATGACAAACATCTTCTTTTCCCTGTCAATCCTCTGGGTCAGGATTTTATACTGGTGTCTTCGTTGCTTACCTAGTTTCTGTAGAAACAAATATTCAAATGCATTAATATACATTATGTTACTCACTTGGTTTGAACAGTGCATGTTCAATGAGAATTCATGACACAAATGCAAACACACCTGAGACCACATTCTACCTATTAACATTCACACTCAAGCACGTTGAAACAGTAGTGTACACAAACATTGGAGGCAAGGTGAAGTGTCTTGCCCAAGGGCATAACTGCAATATGTACCTTTGGGTTATTGTGAACCTATTGAGCCATTGTGTGACATTAATAAACAACTATGTCTTTTACATTTGTACAGACCTCCACACTTTGAGGATCTACAGCTCCTTGAATGCACTTCGTATTCAACGACTCCATTGTTGGCCTATTGAACACTCTGTCCACCAGCTCAGGCATGGTGTTGAGGTGGCTCGCCAAGTCAAATGACTGCACTAGATGAAAAAACAAATCATTGAATTGATCTCAAAGTGTAAGGCCATTTGCGAATCAAAGAACTTGAAAGATTGTGAATAGAGAAACCAAAGGTCAAAGAAAATCACACAAAATCTACCTTCTTTCTTAGAATCCACAAAGAATGTGTGCTTGTTTTTTGGTTTGTTGTCTGCGTCGAGAAGATGAAGCTCTCCTTTTAACCTCTCAATTTTCTGAGTACAGTACAGTATGCATTTTAGTAACAAAAAGGTTTTTTCATGGGACCATTTAAACAAAGGACTAGTAATATACAAGTAACAACTCACCTTAGCCTCTGCAACTCTCTTCATTTCTATGTATTTTATGTCTTGTGTCCGCATCATCTTCTTCTGTTCCTCTGTTACCTCTTCGTCGGGGGATTTGTTTGCTGCATGTACTCCGTCCTACCATAAACATGAAGGGAAGACTTGAAATGGATCATAACGGCTAATCAACAAGACAATAAGCTGTCGCTTCCAACCTTCAGCTGGGAGTTGATCATTTTAAAGTAGAACTCATCAGGATTCTTGTCCAGTGCTTTCTTTCGCAAAGCAGCAAGTGTGTTTTGCTTCTTGTGATAATCACTGTAAAAACATACATTATTAATACACAATTGACCTCATATCTTTGACATTTTGGATTAAGTATATTATCAGATAAAAGGTATGAGAAATATTAGAAAAATTATAATATTGCATTTGTTGTTTTGAATATATTAAAAATGATATTGTCTACTAAAATATCAATAATAAAAAACAAACTTGCAGTATAATCCATTATGAAGTGGTTAATTATACTCACGTTTTGTATGGTACAGAACCTCAACAAAGACATTTACTGGCAAGTTTCTTATGGGTTACAAGAATATTGTCATAACATTAAAATTATTTTTTGCCCATCCCAATAATCAATGTTTAATTAACTAAACATACAACTTGTGTGCATGAAGTAGAGCTATTTAAAAAAGGTATGTTTCACGAGTAGCCACTTTAACATTATTTATTGATTAAAATGGGTAAGCAGTAACAAGTCAGGTAACAAGTGTAGTGGATACTCTCCATTAAAGGATCTGTTGTTTCAGTAATTCTGAACTGATAACATTTTGTCAACTTACTCTGCTCTAAGTTTGTAGTCCTTCTTTTTCTCCAACAATCCCATATGTTTCCGAAACCCTGGCTGTTGATAGAAAAAAGGAGAATATTAATAGGGTTAACATGACATCTCTGCTAAGACATTCAAACTATGTATTTATATTGAGCAGAGCTGGTTCAGAGCTAACATGCTAATCAACAACAAACCTGAGATCTTTCATGGTGGTTTCTTTGTCGGGATTTTAACGCTTTCCTGAAAGACGACATTTTGCCCAACGTCTTCGAATATTTGTTATAGAAATCAAACAAACTATGGCAGGTCAGTAAGTATTTTTAAAGCCTTTCCGATTCTTAGCTGCTCTGTACTTTCCTGTGGCTTTGGGACACGTGGGTTCCACTTCCTGCACGGGACAGTTCCCTTCCGCAGATTCGCCACAAATATATGCAGGTTTGTGTTTTTGGTTTTCATTTCTAAATAATTATATTCATGTATTTTTAAAACGTGTTAAAAAAATATTACATTAGGTTGTATGGACTAAGCGCAATAATAGATATTTTGTATTGAATTATACGAGTTTGCATGTAATACACTCGTCAAACACCAGGGCGCACCACAGTATTGCTTTTTAAGACGTTTGAAAGTACAAATCGTCATATACTCATCTTTCACGTCTGTTGAGGTGAAACGTTTGGGAGAGGCAGGTATTAAGGCAACACATATCTTTTGCAATGATTTAAATATTTTGATTTGAATGAGTTTTAGTTGTGGCCTTTATTTTTAGGAGATTTACCAGGCCAGC
Organism: Chaenogobius annularis; assembly: GCA_015082035.1. Classification (NCBI taxonomy): domain Eukaryota; kingdom Metazoa; phylum Chordata; class Actinopteri; order Gobiiformes; family Gobiidae; genus Chaenogobius; species Chaenogobius annularis. The sequence continues at coordinate 813,235 of BJKM01000220.1, read as the reverse complement.
GTTTAATGGGAGGGGTGCATGCAACCATAAATGTATTATAACTAATTAAACTTAGGTGCACTATGTCACTTTTCTAGTGGATGGCCCGCATCTGTCTTTGTTTCTATGGAGATGTTGCCTTCTTTTGATTGTTCCACAGCATGGCATTAAACATCTCCATGGAGACAAACAGTTGACGCCACCAGGCCAAGTTACAGGTAAGATCTGTGGAGAGGTGAATTCGCCCACAGTAAACTATATGTGGGTTTTTTGCAATAAAAACACCTGTAATAGAATAAACGCAAGGTGCAAAGTAATAACATCTCGTCCTTGCTTTCCTTTTCCAGTGCTACGAGAAGTATAATGTATTCTTTAATATGCATGATTTGAACGTTATCTATACATGTATTATAATCAAATGGTTGCGGCAGCATTTATGTGTTACCCTCTTATCTTTCTTTATTGCAGTTCTTATTCCTATCTTCTTTCTAGGGAAAAGTACAGGAAGTTTCGAGGCGATGGGGTCATCACTTCTCTGGGGAAATACACCATCCTCTTTCCAACGAGATATTTTGAGAGCCCAGCAGAAGGCACCACTCAGTCTCCTAATCTCCTCCAGCCCCAGACTTCTGAAGATGTGGGAAGAGAGGTGGAGGCTGAGCGATATTCCACCACTACACAGCCGTTTTCCCCCCATGTAGCAACTCAGTCACCGACCAACCGCCAGGAATTTGCTTTATACGTGCGAGATTTGCCCGGCACGCTGAGTGTTTTGCGGGTGATGAGGTCTGTGAATGGGATCAGTGTTTCCACATTATGTCATCGGCATGTTTATCAGTCTACCGGCTAATAATTGCTGTGAAGGTTTTGAGCCTAAGGTCCTACTGATGCAGCCTGTATGCTATTAAACCATGTGTGTAAACCAGCACACTCAAGCAGCAGCCAAGATTTACGGGTTAAAAGTTGTCTGCATTATGACTTAGCGGACTCCTTCCTGTTTAGAATCGTATTAATCATTAAGAGTGGCACGCATGGGGAGCCACAGGAGGCTGGAGCAGTGATGGAGGGTCACTACGGTTTTCTAAATGCAGTGGAAATCTGTTTGAATATTTTTTTAGTCAAGTTCTTGATTCATGTTAGAAGAGACTACCACAACCACTATTTCACTAAAAAAAAACATGCACAATTGGTCAAATCTAGCAGCTAAAGTAGTCCTGACCAAGCCGGGATCAAGATCTGGGTCTCCGGGCGCGCCGCTGCGGTTGCCTACAGCTCCTGACAGGTTGTAGCATTGAATGATGAGTCACATTTTGTATGATTCAAATATTTATATGTATCATCATTTTTTCACAATAAACAAAAACAGAAAAGAATAACTAAAACAGAAGCAGGGAGATATATTAACAAACTGAACAAAGAAACACTTACACATTTCAACAATTAAACATTGAAACAGTCATGTACAAACAAAAATGTTCCCATTGGTCACACTCCACTTCACTCACAAAATGAATCTTCCCCAACTTCTTCTTCAGCGTTTTCAATCATTCGTCCCTTTCCCGTTTTCAGAATGGGACAAATTGACTCCACATTTTTAAATAAGTCGCGGGCATCAGTCACCAGTCCAGTACTTATCACCCTGAGATAAAACACTAGTCCTTTGTCCCACAGTAGATTTAGTCTGGGTGAATTGGGTAGGTCACATGGTAACGCAAGCCATGCATGAAGTCCAACACTTTCCTACACGTTGTAAAAACAAAGGGGGACTCCCTAAAAGTGCGGTAATTCATCATTTTCAAATGGTTTAGGAACCGTTAATATGGTTAAAATGTGCCTTTTGAACCATGAAACCCTAGTTCTACCAAGCCCCTGGGATGTAATGCTGTTCACGGTGAGTATGTGTGGCAAGTGTACCTTAACCTTAACCATAACTTAAGCGGGAGAATCTGGACAGTGGACAGCGAGTGTCAGTTACATATACGTGGTTAAAAAATAGGTTCATGAGTAAAATTAATCCCCATCTCTGCCTTTGAATTGGCGGGTGCATGATGTGAGGTTCTCCCAGGTGTGCTCACCATCCAAAGTTGTACAAAAATATAAATTCCACCGATAGTTTTTATGTTGCCATGGTACAGAGAAGGCTCTTTCTTAAAAGAGCAACGTACAGAAGTTGACCCATTTGATAAACATCACCATTTTGCCATATTTTACACTTTGCTTTGGTTATAGTGTATTACAATAGCCAATTATGCAAAACAGTGCAGCCTATAACAAAGTGCAAAGGTTAATATTTACTACTACTACAGTGTATCGCTACTTTCTACCAGCATTCCCTAAAGATACAACCCTGGACAAGAGTTTTTTGGTCAACACTACATGAATGCCCTTGTGTTCCAGTTGCAGCTTTGTTTACTTTCCTCTGTCACTGTCAGAATACCACTGCTGACACAATGAGCTCAAGGCTTTGGTATGTCCATCTTCAGCAAAACACGGCTGGCCTCTATCTGAGCTGCATCCCCTCACGTTACACCAAACACGGATTAAATAATTCAGAGCTAAGCCTTTAAAAAATGTTGGTAGTGGCTACTCCCAGAATGCCGTCCAAATGTTTCTCCCTGCCGGCTGTCAGCTGCGGACTAGGTGCGCTTCTGGGTGGGATTCTCAACATTAGCTTCTGACCGCGGACTTGTAAAACAAAACTCATCTACGATTAAGTGCTCGCAAAGTGCTTATTATCCTGGCTGGAAATTTAAAATATATTAGTGACTTGTTTTATATATACTGGATAATCGAGGCAGTGGAGTGCAGTCAAGAGGTAGCTCTCAAGTGCGCAGACGAAAAGCTTTTACGCCCATTGAAATTAAAGTATCTTCCATGGTGTAAGAGCTTGAAAATGGCAGTTTAAGAGTAATTACAAGTCTGGAATTGGCTTCTGGATGCTGCCAAGGCAAGTGTGAAAGCCTGTGGAGATGGACAGATGTTATAAAGTAAGACGTGACCATATTTGGAGAATATAGAAATTCAGGAAGCTCAGAAGCTTTCAGGGTGCATAGTGTTACTATATTTAACCATGTAGTAAAGTGAGCTCTTGTAGCTGATGCGCAATTAAACTTCTTTATTAAATGCACAATTGAATTGAACCAACAACTGAATTAAAATAGTACAGATATCAAAATACCAAAAATTACATGCTCCTATTACATTTGGAAGACATTTTTAAACCAGGAAAGTAGGTATTTAAGTTTAAACTCGTTCCAAGCTCTCACAAATCCATTGACACATCGTTGATATCTACACAAACTCATTTTTAGCTGTGTGCACAGTTTTAAAAGAGCTTTTTTCAACTCGTTATGTGAAACTGGAGTGGACCACCCAAGCGCAGCCAATCAGAGCACTGCTTTCGGCTCTTACTTCCAGCTTGAAGAGAAATAAAATGCTTTATTGTTACATGTAGACGACGTGCGGCGGCCTAATTTTCATCATAAAATCCTGCTTTTGCAATATACTCTTTGGGGGAAAACACAAAATGTTCTAATTTACACAACAAAAAGCCATGTACCCAGCTTTAAGTGGTAGTTTAAACATAATAACGCACACATTCTCCCTATTCTTGAGTAACGCGTTACTGTTGTTGAACACACTTTTACAACTTACAACCTGTGACAGTCCCTTATACGTACGGTGAGCATCATAGCTACACACTGTAGTAGTTTCACAATGCACACAGTTCAAGTACTGACAGCAACGTTTTAAAAATAATAAATGTTCCACCATGATCTTAAAACTCTGACGTTCTTGTCTTCCACTCTTGTGTTGTGGCCACTGGTTGTGGCTCTACCAGGCGGTACATAATCCTACTCATTTCTTTTTGGTGACATTTGAGACATGGGAGTATATTTATAGTGTTTTACTGTGGAAAAATATCAAGATTAACTTTACAGTGTATTTAAACAGAAATAAATAGCTGGCTTAAACTCACTGCTCCCAACAGAAGTAAGAAAACAAGTCATTTGATAAAGTGCACTTTATTGTCGCTGTTGGAAAAGTGTCCTCTGCTTTTTTCATTGTCCCTGTGGAGACCTGTCAGGAGCAGACTCATCTCTAGGTCTTCACGTTCATGGACCAGAGTGCATGTGTTGGGTAGGCCTTTGTAAAACATGGAGCAACTTGTTTCTCAGGCTGTTTGAGGAAGATGAGAGCTTGATTCCCAAAAAGAAAATTTAAACTACTCAGCTGATTGTGAGCTGATTGTGTGCTGATCACCACTCCTTGGAATTGTTTTGCTTTTGCAGTTTCTCTCACTCATTCACCTTTATTACATGATTACATGATTACATTCATGTAAGCCCATGATGCTCATTACTAATGTCCTCAGGAGCTCCAGGTTTCTGAGTATAGTTTACATTCTTTAAATTTCATTTAGATTTAATTTAGCAGAGCGTGACTGTCATCTACTAAGACCACTCTTCACACAGGCAGAAAACAACTCTGTTCTTTGTTTGCCAAACTGTTATTCCAACTGTTGCTTCTCTGTAGAGCTAATGCTCTACCAGAGCTAATGAGCAACCATGTTAACCTTCTGACTTGTTTTGCAGGTGTTCACAGAAATGCCACTCATGTAAGAGATAAAAAAAGAAGAGTTTAACTGATTTATTGGCGGACTCATCCCTTCACTTTGGCTGCGACACACGCACTGGCACCTCTCTCTAATTTGATGCAGCAGTGTGTCGGAGGGACCACGCCTCACAGGGTAAAATTAGAATTCATAATTAAGGCTTTGAGGGAATATTGAGACACACATGGCTGTCACAGGACAGAGACGAGGAGTATACAGTATGCAGTAGTCACTGCATGTTGGAGCAGAGGTGCGTAACAAAGTTGTCTCCAGTTCTATTACCTGTTGAGAACACATGTTTTATCCCCGACAAATGAATTTGTTAGTTTCGTAATATATTTTGAGTTAAATAGGTGAAAAGAGTTTTTGAAATGTTCTTTTGTTTAAATATATGTTTGACAGCAGTCAAAGCAGAAATGTCTGTGCAGGCTTCTGCACACACACACACACACACACACACAAAACAAAAAAACGTAAAAGTACAGTATGCAACCTTGTGGAGGCGGAAAGTCACCTGCATAAGTCTATGGAAAAAGAGTTGAAAGCATACTTCGGAACAATCTTCATGGGGTAAGATAAGCTTTATGCCATACTGTGGAATATTATAGCATATAAACCATATGAACAATATTTCCATGCTACAAACCTGCTCACAGTAAGGATTAAGGTGTTTCTACATTACATTGCAATAAAACCAACCACCATTGCTTTAGTACATTTTTTAACCTAAAAGTTGCGCACTGTGCCTTTAAAAAAAATTGGGTACATGTTTGACAACTCCATGAAACATTTATTCTTAAAATCGACAGCTTTTTTAAAAAAAAAAGTGGATTTTGATCATTGTGTGCACACTTGGGTGAAGTTATCTACAGAAGTGATCTAGTTATCGCTACTGTATGGCTTCTGGGAAAAAACATGGAAAAGTTTAAAATTTCTCATTTGACTGAAAGTGACCTGTAACAAGGATAAATGTAGTGCTGTAGAGGGTCAAATAAGTAACAAATAGGTAACTTCTTTGCTCATATACTAACTCATATACATTTAATTTGACTTTTTATTTTTTTATTTGTTGCTGATGTTTACTGGGAATAACCTGCAGTAGGGTTATTGTGTTATAGTAATGAGCAGTTTATCATGATATTTTCTGTAGCAGTACTGTACATCAAACCTCAAATTTGTAGTTGTGGCAGGTCTAACTGAAAGTAAGAATAATAAGCACAGAAAGTAGGATTTATGTCAATCGTAAAAACAATCTTCCCCATAAAGAAATGTATTGCTTTTTGGCTGCCTACTTTCGCCAAACCTAATATTACCCCTCTTATGATGGATATACTGCAAAACCATTACATTTACACAGCTTCATGACCATCCTCATTTACAGCAAATTAAAAACCCAGTTCTGTCTGGAACACTGCAGCTTATCACACATGGTGCCCTTCTGTCAACAGCTCAGCCATTACTACTGCAGGCTTTCACCGTTTAATGCCACTGACTCAACATATGTCATGCACAAATCGCTCCAAATATGAGCCGTGCCAGCTGCGTCGGAGAGAACGTCACTACCACCTGTTGGGGCAAGGCAGAGGAATTCATCTATTAAATATAAATCAGGGTTAGCCTTTGCTTAGTTAAGTTAGTTATCCAAGAAAGAACACCAAAATTGGCCTCAGGTATGTTTTGCTCTTACCTCACATAGCAACTGCTCCGGCTCCCCATGCGTGCCCTGTTTGTAGGTTTCATAAGGTGTTACCTGAGGCCAGAACAACTCGTGGTCTGTTATGTTTGGATAAAAATGGCACTTTGGTATAAAATGTCACAGAGTTTTCCATTTGGATTCACATCTGATGATTCAATTAGTGGTAATTTAATTGGGCCATGACATCTTATTTTATGTAATGTCTACACAGTGGTGCAGCCTGAAAACAAGCTCATGCAATTCTACCACAGCATAATTGGTGTTTTATCAGTTTTTGTTCCCATTTGGGACAGTGGTTAAAGGTGCGTTATGTAACTTTTCTAGTGGAGGGTCTGCATGGAATGTTTCACAGTATGGCATTAAACGTGTCTATCTTGCATTTATACAATTACAGATGTTTAATAAAATGAACTATTTTTTTGAGCAGGGTCACCTCTCCCTAGATCTGACCTGTAACTGGTAGCATGACCCAGTTTTAGGTTATCCACTCTCACTGGATTATTTACACCAGATCAGATTGTTTGGAGGGCCTGATCTGGCCCGTGGCCCATCTTCTAAATATAAAAATTATACTTTCTCTTATTTACTGTGTTAACCCTGGTTTGGTCCTGGTTTAGTCCTGGTTTAGTCCTTTAATTCTGCTTTAGACTTGGTTTGGTCTGGGTTTAGATCTGGTTTCGTCCTGATTTAATTGATACTGGCATAGTTCTGGTTCAGACCATGTTAGTACTAGTCTTTAATTCTGGTTCAGCACTGGATTGTATATAATCACACATTTCATAATACACACTGGGCTATATGGGTCCAGGCCAACTGTAGGTTCATTTAGTAATAATTTTGCATGTATGAAATGATTTATCTTAATGCAAGTAAGTAACCTACCATAAAATCAACCAAAATTACAAAAGGCAGCAAGTGAGCTTGTATAACTGTGTAATACGCCTAAACAGGACTCAGATGCATCACATTAAATCAAACTAATGCGATATCTGATCAGTAAGTTGTTCCTGTGATTGGCTCTGTATTAAAATGAATTGGTAAATTGAATGCCGGGGACAGAACAGAAGCAAAAGGCCTCTTATGGACGCTGTCAGCCCGTGTATGCAGCATTAGCTCTGATTATATTAGAGCCAAGTGGAGACACCGGGGCCTCGCTGCCTGGACTTGACTCGTTTGAAGTGGCAGGAGACACAGAGGGAAGAGAGGGAGGGAGGAATGTTTCTACGGGGGCGGGATCTTGTGACTCAACGTAGTTAACTTCCTCCTGTAGCGGGACAAAAGTAACCGGCAAACTGCATCACTCTCCGCCAAAGCGCTTTGACTTACGCGCGGAACGATCCACAACAAACTTTTCCGGAGCCGCAAGTTGATCCCTGCGCAAATCCAACGTGTGGCGCACTGGAGAGGCGCAACCGGGTTCTGCCAACTTTACGCACGCTGCTCTCCTGGTAGGACTTCTCTTTTTGTGTGTGTGTGTGTGTGTGTTGCCTTTTTTAACGCTCTTTGTCATGTTTTTACGCACAGTTGTTGTCCAAAAAGTCAACGTTTAACAGAGGAAGTTGACTGTGAGTGAAGGTAAAGATTGCGTGGTGAACTTTAAACGTTTACCGAGAATGAATGACACATCGGTGAAGCTTTTGAATGAAGCAGAAACATAGCAAACTGCAGTATAAGAATTATAAGAATATGGAGGTTTTTTTTCTTTCTTTCTTGTATCATTGTGAGTTGTCAGGTTCGTAAAGTAACATAGTATATACACTTTGGTGCACGCAATCTGTATTATTTTGGAATTTGTGAGTTAAAGGATAGAGACTTTACCCCTGGACTATCTTTCACCCATTCACTGTTTTTTTTAATTATGATGCAATATGGAAGTGTTTTATGTTATTTTTTTAATTTAAAAAAAAAATTTTTTTATAACGTTACTGATTGTTATTTACCATTGCAACGTTAAATCTATGTTTTCTTGACCCTCAGTGAACTTTAACCATGTGCTATACACTTCGGCTGGATTCCCCTTAGCCGTGTGAGATGTGCTGTGATTGGCTGGGAGCTTCATCCTCGATATACTGTCCCCCTATGTAAACAAAGACAAAAATAGTGACATGGAAACAGATGGTATAATGTCCTATATATTTATTGGTGCTTTAGGGATAATTCTGCGTAATACATGATGTTGAATTCAGTTAGTCGTGTTCTTTCATTTATGGCGTTACTAATATGGTTATACATCTTTGTTAGCGTAAAGCTTTTTTCAGGTACTTATTATTGAACTATAACATAGGTAGATCATAATTTTACATTTTGTTCATGGTAAACTGCAATATGGATCTAAAATGGTTTAGTTTTTCATTTAGATTTTTTTTTTTTCTTGGTGGATATGTGACATTTTAGAACCCTATCACTCTCAAATAATCACAGCTAAGTACAGAATGTGGGCGTGGATAGGGGGTAGGTGCAAACAGGAATTTTCTGAGCACTCAAATTCAGGACAATACAGGATTACTCACACATGCAGGAATCGAAATACAAATTTGAGCAAACTAATGATGAGGAAACACTGTCGTAACAAGGGTCAAAGCTCATTAAAATAGATTAAAAAAATAAGAATCGGCCCTTTAAGTGACTCAGTTTTGGCTTGGATGCGAAAAGGACTGCAGATAAAGGCAGGCGTGGACATTAGAGTGTGACAAGTCTTAATATTTCACACCTTAGTCAAACACAAATGGCCCGAGGAGCAGGCGGCAGGCAGGAAAGGCAGAGAGACGGGCTTTATCAGAGAGTATTGACTTCTTGTTGCTCAGAAAGGCCCTGCCAGTGAGTGAAACCACTGACACTGTGTGGTAACCAGTGCACTGCAGAAGAGGAAGTGTAACCAGCTGCGGCAGGTGGTGAAACTGAATAACCTAATATATAAATCTTGGTGTAAGTTGTTATAGTATAAGCTTAGGCTGTGTGCACAGTCACACTTTGTTTGGTTGTGGTTTGACCCCAGTTTAGTCATGATCTCTTTTGGTGGCTCATGATGAGGTGAGTGCAAGTATTTGGTGGAGGAACTGGGTTGTCACGATGTAAAATTTTAGTGTTGCGGGCATTGTGTGGAAAAAACACCCACGATTTAACGATTATTCACGATTATTGAGACCGTGACCAAACATCAGTGAAATCTTTAATCATCTTTCGTTAATATTTTTTTTTTATACTTTACAAAATTGAACTTTTTTAAAGACAAAATAAAGTTAAGTGTGACAGAAACATCCAGATTAAAAAAGTTATTTAGGTCTATTTTCTGGACAATAGATTGAACCAAAAAAGACTTAAAATTGTCTACATATATAATACACAATCCACACTGTATAAATAAATGTATTACTTACTTTATTTTGCCAGCTGTAAACGCAATTTCTTTATCACACGTTTCCATTTCTGTGACTAAACAACATCAAGATTGCGTTCATTCGCAGTAATGGCTTGTGTTTAGTGGCATTACACACAAAGAAGCGCAGCAGGAAGCGAGCAGAAGGCTGTGAAGGATGTGTCGGGGCCCGCAGAGGCACCCACTGTTTTTAATTCATCATAAAACAGACATGACATAGATGCGCTCTACCTGTTGCGTCATCCAGGTGCAGCTGATTCATAGGTTTCCCTGTTAACGCCAGTGTGACAGTAAATCATTATAGGCTATTGGGACATCTCCAGAACATAAAAAGAGGCGAGACAATGATGAAAATCTATGAAAAGACGTTACATGTTTTTAAAAAAAAATTGGTTTAAGTAAGATTAAAGTAGTAGATTAAAACTGCAATATTTCCTGGTATGAACTATAAATAATGTCTTTATTTATTGACAAAGCCTCAGTCTTGATTTCAAATGTATCACGTTCTTGCGGTTAGTATGTTTTCATTAAGCCCATCTGCTGCTTCTGAGTTGTAAATTTCCTGTGACTTATGGAGTGGGGAAAAGTGTTTTAAAGCAAAGAGCTGCATTAAAACATAAAAATCTGAATCACATTACGAAGATATAATTGAAATAGCATATTATGGTGGAGATCAGACCACTATTTGATTTTTGCCATCATTGCTCAACAGTGACCGTCCACTAGAGTTCCAGAAGTACATTTCTCAGTCATTGTTCCCATTGACTTTCAAATGTTTCTGAAACTGCTAAGTTCACTGATGATTTTAAATATGTAGGACAGAAAACTACCGCATCATGAACAATAGTTAACAGTCATGTCACTGAATTCTTAACATTAGAATTTTTCTAAAACTCTATGAGTAAAATAAATGGGAAAGTTACATCTGGAAACTCGGTGGGCTTTGACTGTTGAGCTCCACATGGCCCACCCTCATATTGCAATCATTTCTATGTCTGAACAAATTATTGAAACATTGAGAAGCCATGTCAGTCAGTTTTTTTTGTCAGAACAGACCAACCTAGCCCGACTTGCATCTTTATAATAACAAATAACTGTTATAGAGCTTTATACACTTTCACTGTATGTTCAACCGTCTCAAACATCTCCCACTCTATTGTGGGGTCTGCAATCTAATCCAGACACCTCCACAAATCCTTCTCTGTATAAATAATGTAACTGCTCACAGATATTTGTCATACAGTGCTGACCTCCTGGACCTCCAGTTGCTTCCTATATTACACCTTGGAGAGGAATGCAGCCCCGTAAAGCCTCCCGCTGTGCATCCTCCATTCACCAGCTATTTTTACACTCACTGTTTGTCATAGTAACTGTCCGAAATGCCCCAGCAGCCAGCCACCAAACGCCCGTCATTCTGTCCTATTTAGCATGTGGGGCACTGTAGAATGTTTTTCTGTTTGCTCTTTCCTCTTCCTCTCCGCCGCTGTCTCCCTGACCATGTCCACATTCTTTGGAGGGCTCAGTGTTTTTGCAAAGGTTAGTCCTGCGTGGAGCCTGGATCGGGGCCAGACCCAGGCTTGCTCAGGGAATCACACTAAACCGATCGGACTGCTTGTGGCCGGGGTTTCGCGGTTGGACATCATTTGAAATCGAGCCAAGAATAGCGATGGGAGAAATGGTGGTCAAGTGTTCGCAGGTGCTTAGGGAGCTGGATGTGCATTTGTGTTAAAGCGCTTGGATTTTGGATGCAGATGGTAAATATAAGAAATGCAGAAGAGTTTTGTATTGTGCTGTTACACGTATGGTGCTTTTAGTTTGAAGAGAATTGTACACATATATCAAAATGTAGCTGATTATTCAAATAAGTGTACAAAGTGATATTTCTGCACTTTTGTGGTCCATTTTGTGAACATTTCAAATTTTTCTGATAATTAAACTTCAATAAATGCGTTTAAAGACATGTTGGCATAGATACGCCAAAAAAAGATTCAAATTTGTGTCAATATTGCCCCTATGTACACATTATATATGCAAACATTATTCATAAAGGCCAGGGACATACACAGAACTTATGAGTGCATTTAAATATGATGAAAGTGTTATTTATTTTTGTTAATTACTAATAATAGCACATTTGGACTCACATGACAAATTGGAAACCTTTTTGATAATGGCATTTCTAGGGCTTTATTTGATTCGATTAAAACCTTTTGATTAGTTGACACGCTATTTTTTTGGATTGGAAAGGATTTTTATAAACTGCAGCAGAAAGGAAAACGCTTGAAGTAAGTTAGCTACAGATTTGGGATTTCATTGTGAATTTATTTACTTTACTTTTTACACAAATATTAGCAATTTACTAATACCATATATTACTAAATATATGGTCGGATCAGAGAAACCAGTTTTAACTGCTGATTCTAATTCCATAGGTCCTTTTGGTCAACCAATCAATGCACAGGGCAAGTTTTTCATTCATTCATCTTTAGTCCATTACAGCCCTTGCAATTTCCTTGTTTCTTTATTAATCCTTATTTAAAATGTCAGTTGTTCACAAACTATACTTTTTATGTTCTTTGTCTTTACATTTGAATGGGAACTCGATCTATTCACACTGGGTCTTTTCCTATGATAAAGTGACAATGAATGACCTTGAATATACGTATGACAATAAGTCTTTAATTTACAGATGTAAACGTAACTTATACCTTTTAGTCATTGATACAAACCTGCTTAGGATCCCAACATCTTGTCTGACAAACTCTTACGCCACACTTTCCTGTAGCCGTGTTTTTTCAGTTGTCTCTGTGATTTCCCCTGGTTTCCCACCTCTCGCTCTTCGTCCTCTCGGAGCAGCAACAGGAGGAGGAGTAGGAGGAGGAAGGGGGCGCGTGGTCAGCTCAGGAGTGTACGTCTGCATTCTCTCAGAGGGGGAAGTGACCCTCGGGTGCCTCTGTGGGGACGATGGCCAGGTGCATTGCTGCTGTTATTGTGAGGGCCGCTGCAGTCAGCTTCCTCAGTGGAACGTGCTGTTAGTAAACGTCTGAAACTCTATCCTCTGAGGTAGGGCCCCCATGGGAGGTAACGTGCCCCCTCACCAGCCAGTCATCATGCCTCACACTTCTTCCCAGCTCCAAGTTAGGTGTATGTAGAAGGTTCTTCACTGGGTTTACGTCCATATAGCGCTATACTAAAGGAGAAGGTGATTGGAATGTATTCTGATCAGGGCTGTAGTTGACTAAAGAAATTCTTGATAATTAAAACACTTTTTTAGGTCAAGGTTAAGGTTTTAGACAATAAACTGACAACTCTGTGCAAAAAAAAAGCTCAAGATTGTTCTAAAACTGTTTAGGAAAGATCACATTTTGTCCTGTTCAATGGTTCGATATATACACACAGGAGTATGTAGTTTTGACACTAGTTTTAGTATTGATTAGTATCTGATTTTGATAGTTGTCTTTACAACTCTACAAAAGACATGCCCTGTGTGTCAGATAATTGACTAAAAGGAGAGGCTGGTAAAAGCTGTCAAAATGATTCTGATCTTGTGCAAAACAGCTCTTCGACTGTCTTGTCACTAACTCCTCCACGTTCTCCTTTCTGCTGGTGTACAAATCATTATGTTCCAAATGAAATAATTAGACTACTAAAAACTGTGGTTGAATAAGACACAGTCAACCAATAAATTATCATATCGATTATATTTGATTGCAAATTGTGTTCAGAATTTTGATCATATAAGTTCCTCTTTTTAGTCTTATTTTTATTTGATTGTTTTATTTTACAAGGGACAGGGCAAATGTTAGGGTGCATTCACACACATTCAAACTGGGACTGTGGGTGCATAGGGTCACACTTGTCATTATTTGGTCCTACATTGAGCCCATTTGAATCCTGAGGTGGATTTGGTTTGGTCCTGATCTAGTCCTGGTTTTGTCCTGGTTTAGTCCCAGTTTTGATGTGGTGAAATTGTAAGTGTGAACGCACTAAAACCAGGACTAAACGGGCCTCAAACATGAAATAAACTATATGTTTTGTATGAAATGAGGGTTTCGATATAATTCAATTTCAATGTTTTTTTTACAATATTAATCGTAGAACATAACCAATCTAGATACACTATTAGGAATTGTAGTTCTTTAGCCTTCACTGTGGGCTTGTAGTCAGGTTTTACTCTGGTGCTCTTGCTACCTGTGATCTTTAAACATACATGGCTTCAGTCACCCACAAACATTGTCATTCTTGTTTTGCACATATTGTTCATCTGCAGTGGACACTGAGTTATACAAGGAGTTTAATAGTGCAGTAGGTAAGTGACTGCCTGCTAATGGGGTCATTACATTCCTTTAGGGATACAATTACAGGTCCATACCTAGCACTTACCTGCAGCTCTCCAAAGCTAAGACTGTTTTCAAAGGAAATGCCATCTTGTAAGCTTCAAATTGCTGCTGTCTTATAAACACACACTTACAGGTTCAATACAGAGTAATTACAGTTTATATAAGTGAATAGCAGGATTTAATTTACTCGAGCAGGTCCACTCAGTCCATTATGTACTCTGGCACAAACGATGCTACCAACTTTGAGATTTGTAGTTAAACTGCTAAAGGAGAAGGCAGTAGAGACAGTGGCTTAGTCGTTAGAGAATTAACCTGAAGGTCTGCTGTACGATCCCAGCACCTTGTCAGTGTGAAGCTGGTGTGCTCAGAGTTGTGGTCAGAGAGTTGTGTGTATGAATAATACATTGTAAAGCGCTTAGAGTGTCTTTATAAATCCAAGGGAGGTGAAGCTTATTAGGTTGATCGATAATCGTGTTCATTTACGTTCTCAATATAACTAAGAATGAAAAATAATAATCGTGACTATTTTAGAATCAAAATGACGTGTTTTTGAATTAAATCTATCGTTCAACAAAATCTAAATATATAGTACTTTTTTTTATCTCTGTTTTTGTCGGTTAATTTATTTTGCCATTCAGACCATTACATTTTCTTTTTTTTTTTTTCTAAAGAACGTTTTGGTCCGAAGGCTTTATTAGACAGGAAGGGAGGACATGCAGTACAATGTCGGGGACGCGATTCAAACTAACTGCCGTAACCACTCGACCACCGGGCAGCACCAGACCATTCCATTTTCATAAAGCTGGTCAGAAAGTTCTCAATAATCGTAAATAGTCGTTAAATTGTATTATGTTTTTTCACACAATAATTGTAACACTAAAATCTTGTACCCTAGTCCAAGGCATTAGTTTGTTGTTGTTGTTGTTTTTTTATTTTTTTTAAACTATCCCTCAATCTCAATTAGGGATGTAAAGATTATTCGGTTGATTGATAATCGTCAATATTCAAGTCACAATGTAATTAAAGAAATAATATAAAATAATCGGGAGAATTGCAGGCGGCGACAATGATTTTAGTTTCAGTTTGATCTCCAAAAAAAATTACATTTAAAGTACTTTTTTTTTTTTACCTCCGACTGTTTTATTATCAACGATATCGCACAAGAAAGCTCGAGGTGCAAACTTAGAGTATTGTATATACATAACAAAAATAAAGCATTCCAAATTACATGAGCGCACAAGTGCAACTTTGTTTTTTTTTTTTTTACCTCCGACTGTTTATGTGACAATAGCATTATTGTTCTTTCAGAAAAAAATATTTCCACAAAGCTACTTGTGAAGGAAAGCAAATTTAAGGATTTCACTGTGCCAACAATTATTTTGAGATATACACTCTCTGGTTTGACATAAATTTCCTTAGCCTATAAATTGAAATTAAACATTTTAGGATAGCTTTATTTTGGTCATTTCTGACTGTAGGACCTTTTTTAATGTTCCAGAATAGAAACTAGGGACTGGGGCCACTCTTTGGGAACTTGTTTAGCTCCTACTCAGTGGCAGGTACCTTTTGGTGACACAAGTGGATTTACAACACTGCTTTTGTTGGAAAATATTTTTTTAATTAATACTTAGACAAACGGTGCAGAGCCTCAAGAGAAAGAATTTGAACACTGTAGCTCCAAATAATATTTTTTAAATTGGCATTTAAACCCACTTTAACCCACTTTAAATGTTAGCCAGTTAGACCCACTTTCAGCCACTGTTTCTGTGTGAACGAAAGCAAGGGGAACTGAGTGGTTCCTCTGACTTAATAGTGACTTGGTTGTTGGTACTTTCATGTGAGAAAACACATTATACTGTATATAGCCTCTATCACAAACCATCAGTGTTAGACTACGTAAATGTACAGAATGGGGAGTAGGTCTAGAGTTCCCTTCCCATTCAAACCATACTTGACTGATCCAATTCATGAGTCATGTCATTTACCTTCTTATGCAATTTGAATTTTAAATCTGGTTGGCTTCTCCCCATGTATAATCATGATTGGTAAATGTTGAATCACATTGTGGTGCTGTCAGACTTGCACTATGTTAGTCTCAGTTTCCTTGTGTCTACCTCACATATTCCAGATGTTACATATGTTGTAGAGATTCATGCTGCGTCATCACATTTCACCCTGTTCTAGGTTTAATCCAATGACTCAGAGCTTAGCGTTGCCATGGCCTAAAGCGTGGAAGGTGAATTAATGTGCCAGTTCACCATGTACACATTATGCTATCAGTATTCCGGTCACTGAGTGTGCCATTAAATTACTGACATTACTGGTTCTGCTTGAGATATCAGATAAATCTATTCCCAATTCCTGGAACAAGTTTCGGGCATTTAAAAGACAGCTATGCTTTTTCTGATGCTTTTAGGTTAAAAAGATTAATTTCTGACTAAAGAATTCCATTCCACAAAGGGAGTTCTGTTACAAATATCCATAAATAAGTATGACACGTGGGGATTTGGTCAGCAAAGTGTCAATTAAACTTGTCATAACAAACAAAGGTTTGAGGAAGACTGGGGAGACAGACAAGCTGAAATTCTGTGGACAAATTGCAGTGGTTTTCTACAAGTAGTAATAGTGTAAAATGAATTCATATAATCAATGGGTATGGTGGCGGGCTGTGGTTAATGGTTAAATTATAGGATAGCCTATAGTTAACAGAAGCTCAAGAATGTGAGGGGAAAAATACATTCTCCAGTTTACGAGGTGTGTAATTTCATCTTAATACGCCGGGATAAAAAGGAAGATTAGGGCAAGCCCGTAGTCTGTGTGTGAGAGGAAAGGCATCATCTTCTTTAATACTGTCCTTTAATCAAGCGGCAAACCACACAACTGTGAAACCACTAGACTGTTGTGCATGGCAAGCAGTACAAAGTGAAACATCTATCAAATATAACTACTGTAGCTTGGACATTTCATGCGTCATGCGGGCTGTGGTGATAAAAGTCTAATCATGATCTCAAACGGAAATGAATTGTCCGTTGTAGCTCAGTTACACATCAAAACAACTCTTATGCTTGAATAAAGAAACATAGGTACTGATAATAGATATGGTTTGTGCATGACCTTTGGAGTTTTTCTTGTACTTTGTTTTGTAAGTCAGGTTTTTTTTTTCTTCAACTCTTTGCCAGTAATTAGCCACCTACATGGATCCCACCAAGTGTTTTTTTTTCTGCCAGACCAGCCGAGTCGACATCCTTCCCTGCAGATGTGCTTCCTCCCAGTTTAATTGGGTAATATTTAAGACTGTGTGGCATGTAGTCTTTAACCACACGGTGACACACAGCAGGCCTCAAACACACTGCTCTGCCCAGGGCCCAAAATGTCACCTTTCAAAACATAATCAACTCCAGATACAGAGCGACACCAGGAAGTTACCAACTGACACATTTCAGCAGGACCTGCCCTTAATGGCTTCTTAAGGTCATATAAGCTTGTTGCTTGTATGTACTAATTTACATTCAATATGGTAAATTTCCATTCTTAAGAAATCCAAAAACGTAGGTATCTTAAGAGTAGTTTACTTTAAGATGATTCCCACTCGGACTCATGCTTAATGTCGTTGTGTCCTTTGGTGTAATCCCTCATTCGTCCAGAAATGGTGCACTGTAGAAAATGTTTCGAAGGTAGTTGATGTAATCCCTAGTTCGTCCAGGAGTGATCCATGAAAAGGTTTCAAATGTAGTAAGCTGGACACTGTTTTTGAAATCAAGATGTTTTGACTTCCATCCAAAAGTCATTTTCAGTCTGATGCAGCTAGCATTTATTCTCTCCTGAGCTCAAATCAACTCTGGCCAGTGGGACAAGTCATACATGAAACTTGCCCCGTCCTTGTTTACAAGTCTGACCATTTCTATCTTAGACCATCATTCCAATTTAAAGAAGGCTTCTCCATGTAAATAGTAAGTGCCACAACTTCCACTGCTCTCCACACCTCCTCCTGTTCCCAGCCCTTCTCGTGTAGGTGCCTGCCTTATGTGTGCTGCTTGTTTGCCCCAGCGCCAAGTGCATTACTGTGGACTGCTTCCTTAAGTCTTAACAAGCCTGGTTCCCACATCTGCAAGGAATGAAGCAAGGCTGTGACATCATGGCAGAGGAAATGAAGTCATGAGAGAGAGAGTGGGCGGATGGCAAGGTGTCGGAGCCCTGTTTGGGGGCATTTCATTCAAAAGTACCCTTCTCAACTTAGCACTGAAGAATGTTGTTATTATGGGGAATTTCTGGTTGCCCACGAGAGGTAGAAAAATGCTAAACATATGTCAATGGGTTAAAGAAGGCATGCGTTTTGTTTGTTTTTTATTACAACAGAAATCCTAATTTTACATTTTGTTCATTGTAACTTGACTTGTTTTAATTGTTGAAAAAAGGCTACATGACATTTTTGAACCCCTACATGTTTGACCCAAAGTCAAATTTGTTTGAATAATTTCAACTGGGTTGTGAAAACAGGAATTTTCTGAGCACTAAAGCCTCCATTGCCGGACAATAGAGGATTACAACATATTACATACTCAAGCTTGTATGAGTCAATCAAAACGTACATTTGAGTAAGTTAATGATGACAAAATGCCTTTGTATGTTTAAAAGCGCATTAACATGTGTTTCATGTATGTTCATTAGCATGCACTGTCCCAACCCAATAAAT
Source organism: Chaenogobius annularis (assembly GCA_015082035.1). Classification (NCBI taxonomy): domain Eukaryota; kingdom Metazoa; phylum Chordata; class Actinopteri; order Gobiiformes; family Gobiidae; genus Chaenogobius; species Chaenogobius annularis. The sequence continues at coordinate 794,536 of BJKM01000220.1, read as the reverse complement.
ATTTGACTTTGGAATAAGAAATTATCAAATTGACAAACCGTCTCATATTGGCAAAAATTTATATTGTGATATTTTTGGGGAACATTCCAGTAGAAGATATTCTGGCAAGCCAATAAAAATGTGCTAAAACGGGATTAAATGTATTAGTTGACAGTAAATGTGAAAGTACTGACTTCACAATATTATTGATGCTTGGCTATATTACCCACCTCTAGTTACTCAATCACTTTTGCTTCATTAAGTGTGCTTGGACTCCATCCCATCCACACATTTGATCAGATTTTCCCATTAATAAAATGTGTTTTTTTCTGCTTGAGGAATCTGTGGCACTATTCTTTAACCTCGTCATTACCATTTTGTCTAAGTGAAGAATGCTTATAGGTTTTCTGTGGATGGTTCATATGTTCCCCAATATCATAGGCACTCATAGTGGTGCTGTTTTTGCATGTTCATTCTGGGTGTTGCGAGATGCATTCCAGGAAGTTTATTGATAGAGAATAATTTGTTGCACATCATAAAAACTTCTGGTTGTATTATCTCATCTATGGAGTGTAGTTTTGAGAGGGAGGAGCTGACACTACAAGTCAACACTGGTCTTTTAACATTCTAGGAAGCAAGAAGATTCTGTGTAAATACATTTGTAGAATTTGTTGACTGAAGGGAACTAGTGTTGTCATGACAGAAACATTTCAAGCTCGATACTCGATTCACACTGGTAATAAAAAAACATGTTTCGAACAATAAACTATGATTTTCCACACAATTTTTTAAAAGATTTTTTTAATGTTACCTCGTGGTCCTATGCTAGTTCTCATATAGATCATGATAATTTCTAAAACTGTTCAAAAAGGTCCATCGTTTTTGTGATATTTTTCAGTACTGTTAAAATCTAGTTCGATACTACTTTAGCATCGATTAGTATCTGGGTTTTAATACTTGTGACAACCCTAAAATGAACAAGGCCTTTAGTCCCTGTAACTCTACAGTGAAATGAAAACTATAAACAATATGCTAATGTGCAAAAAACATAGTAAGCTCAAAAACATATTTTTTAGGGATTTTCTGCCATTAAAAAGTATTGGGATGATCTTGCAAGCATAAAACAATACTACAGAAAAGCTTATACCTATCCTCATTCCTTCATACCTGCTGTATTTACCAACACTTACTCTTCAGCATTCATAGTTGGGTGGCAGAGACAAAAGTACGCGGCGGAGACAGGCTGAGACAAGCCAGGCCTGCTGCATGAACTGAAGTGCAGATTTATGTCAACCGCCAAGTACGCACATCCAACTCTATTCAACTACCCAAACAGACTGACAACGACTCCGGTACATTTATCCAACTGTTCTTAAGCAAGGACACGGGAGAGGTTCTTATCTTCACCTTTACTGGATTCAGTTCACTTCTGGTGCGCTGCAAGGAGCCTTACATGGTAGAAAGTGTCCTTGGTTTGGCTATAAAAGGACAGCAACCGATCTATAAGTGGACTTTGGTGATTTACGACACAAGTTAAAAAAAACCTCCAAAAGCAAGGGACGTGCTGCTTTTGGTACAACTTGCAATTGAGAATGAAAGGACGAAGAGAGAGCGGTGGTTAAGGGGAGCCATCAGGGTCTGCGTCTGTCACCAGGCTGTCACTGCGGGGCTTAGGCAAAAACAAAAGACCCACTATGAAGTCGACCACAGAGGCATTGGCTTACTGTAAAATTAAATGTAGTATGATCACAAATGTGCGATCTCTAATCGTGGCAGTGTTCTTGAAAGAGAATTGAAACCTTACCAGTTAAATATCTGACAATTTTATTGTGGTTCATACACATTTTCCAGCCTCAAAGCCACACATACTTGTCAGCCAAACCCATTCACTGTCTTCGCTAAGTGGATCTGGAACATCTGCCATTTTATCTGGGTCTAAAATATATTGTTACGTATCTATAAAAGTCAAAATAAATGGATAAATAATTTCCAAGCCACTATTTTGGGTTTAGCATTTATCTTTTAGTATTGCATTGTCATAAAAGGTATCTGAATGCATCTTCTTTCTTCTATATTTTGATAATTAAAAAAAAAATTCAAAGCTGCATTAAACGGAAACCAAATCATGATGTTCCTCCATATTGGCAGATTTTTTATAGAATTTATTCAACCAAGTGGTATTACGGTATGTTATATTGCAAATGTTAAAGTTCTAAATTGAGATGATGTGTGTGATAGCACACAAAAGCACTACTATTGTTATTATCAAAAGACTTTTTTGAACTTTTCCTCACTTCTAACAGTCAACCTAATAAAACCTTACACCAACCACATAAGCATTAGCAAAGAAAAATCCCACCCAACCCAACATCCATTTTTAATTACCAGAAATGTGTGAAAGGCAGATTTTCTCCAATAGCCCCCATTATACTCTTGTAAATGCCATCTGTAACCAAAAAAAACCCTAAAAAAAACAAACTGGTTCTATACCATGTTTACTGTATTCCTTTCAGAAATCTGGCAAACACCCTTTAACTGTTTTCCCCATCTAAATCCACCATACGTTAGCAATTCCGTTGTTTCTTTAATGGGCCTAAACAGTGAGCTTCAAACGCAACCACATCCAATCCTGGCGATGGAAACGAGATCAATGGCTGAAATGGGGGCCAGACGGTGAGCCAAACGCAGAGTAGGGGCCAATGACACAGGCACAATGATTTCACTATGGAGGTATTCGACCCCCCTGAAAAACCTCATCCTTCATCCCATCACATGCGCTCTGGTAAGTGGAAAATGTTTAAGCTTTCAGTGATTGCTCAAGAAGGAAACTGCTGAGAAGGACCTGAGAGATGATGGTCGTGTCAAACTTACAGTGATTTGTCAAAAAAGTTGTAGCACTTTTTTAATGTGGTAGACTGAGGCCGTCAACTTGTGGTAATGTGGTACCAGTGGGCTTTGGTTCCAGATATAGCCTGTGGCTTCATAGAGGCCAATGAATAAAAAATATGAAATGATACATGCAATTTTGCCTTTATTTTAAATGGTAGAAACGTTTTCTGTGTCATCTGGACACTGTTTTAGAAATGAAGACATTTCGACTTCCATCTGAAAGTAATTTTCAATCTGATGGGAATGATTTGAGCAGCAGCATTTATATTCTCCTGTGCTCCTGGTGATCCTACCAAAAAGGAGGAGTCATAACTGAAACTTGCCCTATACCCATCTTTAAAGCTTGCCAGGTTCACCCTTACTAAGGCATATGTGGGTCATTAAGGCGTATTGAGGGCAGGCCAACTCCACCTTGGAGCTTCCAAGTTCATTAGCTTTTGACTGGTTTGACTTCTGTCAAGGCCTAATGAGGCCATTTTAGACTGAGGGGAGGTTGTATCTCAGGGCTGGGAAAGTTTCAGTTATAACTCCTCCCTTTGGGCAGGGCCAATCAAGAGAGTATAAATTCTGCAGCTCAAACCATTTCTATCAGATTGAAAATTACTTTTGGATGACAAGCCGAGTTCACACCGCTGCGGCAAAGAGTCCAGTTTACATTCAAAGTCTATGTGGACGTGTGACCCGCGAATCCTGCGCATTTGAGCGGTGGCCGTTCTGGACGCGGCGCAGCAACCAATCAGAGATTACGCTCCAGTGACGTAAGGACCAAAGCAAACCCCACAATAAAATCAGCCAGACACAGCTCTTGGACCAAATAATGATATTCACTTATCTCTGCTCACCTCTGAAGTATCTGCGGGACCCAGACAAGCCGCCGAGCCGATCGCCTCTGCTTTTGGACTTTGTAAAGTAAATACACAAAGCCATTCTCTTAACCTGACCTGCCATAGGACACAACTCCTCCACTGCGGAGGTGGCCGCACGTCTGCTATGCAGACTTTATTTTTTGGCCGCTCGTTCGAGGCATCCAGGTGGCACGGCCAGGGCATCTGCCTTCAAATGTACAGGCATTTCATTTGGGTGGCCAGCGCAAATTTGGCTGCCACGGTGTGAACGGGCTTTTAAACAGTGCCCAGAGGACTACCTTTGAAAGCTTTTCTACCTCCTGGACAATAACGGGATATCATCAACTCATTAAATTAGTTAAATGATTGTTTGTCCTTCTTAGTGCATGCAGGTTCAAATGAGAGAGCTACCAAGGTCTTCTTTGCTGAGAGTGCCAATAGTTTGATTTGCTAAAAATGACTTGCCTCATGGTCATGTAATCAATGTTTTACACTGGCTGGGATTTTGAAATATGCAATTATATTAGCATTCATTGATTATATCATTAGTATAGAAATTAGTCAAATCTAGTTCACCAACCTTCCGTGAGCTTCAATGGAAATTGTAAAAAAAAAAAAACCTTTGGTTAACACATGAAAGTTTCCACACTTTCTAGTCTTGTGACCTCACACAATACTGCATATATCTGTTAAATACCGTATTTTCCGGACTTTTAGCCGCTCCCCTATATAAGCCGCATTTGCTCTATTTTTTAAAAAACGATAATAAAACAATACATAGGCCGCACCTTTTGTATAGGCCGCAGAACTCTTTCTCTTGACTTTTGGCATCGCATGAGCTCGTCCCGCTGTCCCTCCAGCGTCTCACCGTACATTCATTGATGTTAAGCTTCGCTGCAGCCGCGCGGTTTCCTAGCAAATCGATGGCCTTCAGCTTAAAACTTGCTTCATACGAACTTCTTCGTTTGGGTTCCATAATGATGGGGCAAGAATTTGAAAATAATTTATATGGTAATTTGTCGTCCGTGTTCTATTTGCTAGCTGAATTAAAAAGCAACATCTGTCTCTTTGCTTAACTTTTTCGTAGTTTTGATTCTATTCCGAGTTAGTTCGCCCCTAGCGGTGAAAGAAAAAAACCACAGAAAAGCCGCAGCCTCTAAATAAGCCGCATGGCTCAAAACATCTGACAAAAGTAGCGGCTTATGGTCCGCAAAATACGGTATACACAATGCGTGACCTAAATGTACGCTGTATTTGATCTATGTTTGGGCCTCAAGCTTTAAGTGAACAATGACAGCGTCTGTTTTATTTTCACCGCCCTCTCTTTTTCTCTACATTTCTCCAAGTCTTCTCTAGATGCTGAACCAGGAGAGGCGGGGATAGGCACGCAAAAAGGGGTCACGCTAGCAATCTGGTTAAAAGATTGAGAGAGATAGACAAATCCGCAACATAATTCAACCAGCGCTATCTTTGTTTACCGGAGCACCTGTTTTCTACCGGCCAGTCCATTTAACAGCAGAGAAGGGACTTGTTTGCATTTTATCACACGTAATGAATTAGACGGGGATGACGAATGGTGTTTTGCATGGCTGCATGATAAAGAGATCCCATTGGGTGACATAGGCAGATAAGGAGCTGACGGATTGCAGGGCTCTTCTGGCAAAGTCAAGAAACTAAAGCTACAGGACTCGTGAACTTGCAGCTCTCCTTGTGACTTGAATGAAATGTAGATAAAGGTCTTTGGGTGCAATGTAAAAGAGATCTATATAAACATCTAATCAGTTTTTCTAGTTATTTGTGGTACTACCAGTGCAACTATTTCACCACTAGCTTGTTTTCTTGGGAGTATGAACTCTCTTGAGGAATGTCTTGTTTTAAAATGATTGAAATACATTTTGTTTTAATAGCCCCTACTATTGGGTTTCAGTCACATGATTGGTTCCAGAGGCGTTTTCATACCAAATGTTTATTTTTGACAATTTATATTTCACTATTAGGGCAAGGTTAGAGTTAGTATTAGAGTTAGGTTTAGAAACAGTTAATTTGGCTAAGGTTGGGGCTTTTGAACGAAATGACAGACTTTAATAGAGTCCCAGTTCTTTTCACCATTCAAAGATGGATTATTGGTGACTATTATTGTCTTGATTGTTACAGCAACTGTCCTAATTCTTTATCATGTGAAACTCTGGTTCATGATATTTTTTGTTGTTTTTGCAGGTTTGTTGATCCTCGGAGTACCACAAAGACGAGCCTAAAAATACTGTCTGGTGCATTACAACAGAACAGACAAAGCCAAAGTCTAAACTGTAAGTACAAAATGTGTTTAATATTATTATACCACACACACGTAATTGACATAATTAAATAGCATTTTATTTCAAAAGGTATTATTGATAAATCCATATTCATTTACACATGATGTCAAGGAGATTTTACAGTTAATAATTTTCTTGTTCACTTCTGAAATGGTAATTTGCAATATTCAATATCAATGTTGGCTTTCATAGAGGTCTCGTCACACTTTTAGGACAGGTAGCACTTGAAGATAAAAAGTCCTGTAATTCCATGTACATTTATAGCGTCTGTGTGTAGGCTGCGTGTTTTTCTTCCCATTTTCCTTTCAAGTCAAGGCCATACCTCCTCTGTGTAGTGTTTTATGAGATGGCCTATTGCAATAAAGAGTTTCTCTCCTTTGAAAATACTATCCAGCATAATTTATGACTCCAAGTACATGCTTTTATCTGGACATGCCATGTTTCATAATCCAAAAGGAGAATATGGTGAGATGCTTCAAGGACGATTATACCACAATGGTGTTGAGTAGACATAGTAGAATAACTATTATCATCAAGTAAATTATTGTAGCAGCAGTTCATTTGCCCCTAAGGTCAGCGGATGAACACTATGAATGGCAGTGGCCAGAGCAGCTGTCAGATGGCCAAAAACGGCAGCCAGCAAGGTCTCTATTAATCTACCACAGGGATATCTTTGGCTGGCTGAGTAGTTAACGCTTATGCTTAAAACAACTTCTGTCTAAGGGAAGTGCTAGATGCTTCATTGGATTGCATACTGCATACATACTTCACATTTAATTAGATCCCAAAACGATAGCTTGCATTTACCATTAACATTTTAAAAAGCCAAACTTCTGAACTGATATCTGAATTATTCCAAATGGCAAAAATGCACATGCTGCCAAGGTAGTACAAAATGTGCACAAAAAATACTCCTCAAAGTATTAATTTGTTCATCTTTGATTAGTCAATCAAAGATAGAGGTGAGACAGCTGTGGATTGGCATGATTTGGACCGGTGCAATACTCAGGCAGATTTTAAATGTAACTAATTACAACTACACGGTTAGAATTAAATTTAAGATTAAGCTACAATAAATGACAATTACCCAAAAATGTACAGTAATGTGAGTGTCTGTAATTAGTTACTTTCCACCTGTGATTTTTTTCCCCTTATGATTAAAATCAGAACAACCAATAAAACCCTCGTTCAAGCATATCAGAAACCAGTAGGTGGAAACATTGTGAAAGGGTCCTACCACATGTCAGCTTAATTTATGACACATGTAGACGTTTTTCCATCGCTGGAGTGAGGAGAAAGAATCCCTCGCGTTCACAAACCCATTAAAATAACCAGTCAACCTTTGTCACCCGTCAACCCAAAACAGAAAGAGCCACTATAGCAGCTGCGGACACGTGACTTAACCTCTGCGCTGGAGCTGGAAAGAAGGTGGTCTTGGGGATTGTAAAATTAGGTCAAGAGAGATATGTTCCTATATACTTCTCCTCTCTCACTTTGCTTCAGTCAGCAGAATCGTCTGGGGAACTTTGGAGTATCTGCGGCGATCCTTAAATGGAAACCGATTTGATCATTCCTAGATCTCCACAGCCATGACATCATGTTTGAGTCAAAGCCCTGTGTAGTCACAATGTGGAGAATGCAGTAGTGAGTCCATATGCGTTTGATAGCACAATATATTTTTTTTCTATCTCCAACTGTAATTTTCTTGGCTCTTCATTTGGGGTGTAGTTGACGAAGGAAATTCTTGGTCGACGGTGCATCGACTAATCGACTAAACATGGCCGTGACACTGGCAAAAGCTCTCAAAATGGTTAGGATCCTGGGTAAAATCACTCAAGTATAAGAGAAGTACTTGTAAATTGCATCTTCATGAGTGGAAAGCCAGATTAAATGCCCAGTCGCTCCAAAAACTCCAGCTAACTCGGACCATACTTTCAAAAAATAAATGGTTGAATAATAATAACTTTGGTCGACTAAGACTCGATCGACCGATTAATCAACTAAACAACTAGAAAAACTACAACCCTATTGGCATTAATTTCATGTTAATGTTTTTCAAGGTATTTTCCAAAAATAAATCACCTGTGATTGAATGAACGCTAGATGGATTTGTGTGGAACATTCAAAGCAATAACATCTCCATTTGAGCAGGCGGCGGACCCCCCTTTTGCACCTTTTAAGATATGTTTTAACAGGACTGCAACAGACTGAGAATTTGTGTAATCCGACTCGTTACTGCAGAGTTAGATGCCACACCTCTTCAACTTGTTGAGAGATTGTTCTTTCTCAAAGTCATTTCCCTTTACACCTGCATGTTTGATATTATCGTCACTGAAGCGCACTGATATCCTGAGCTTGTATGTGGAGTGTGAGCAGTAATTAGCCTCAGCAGGAAGCCCCCACAAACATATCCAAACAGTCTGTGTGTGCAGCTGCCCGAGCATTGTCCCCCTCTCGTCTGATGGATTGTTTATTTTCCTCTTTGATCCTCTGTGCCTCCAGCCAGTGTGTAGTCGTGTCAGTGCGACTTGTCTTCCACATGGCCTAAAGGGAACACTGCTCTCTTCACTGTTTAAACATAAAACACTTTTGGTTATGGTAAAACTGTTATGGTAATGCATTTTCGAGGATGTGGTGTTCTTTGGCTCATAAAGGGCATTGTGTAAATAGTGGTATCTAGTTTTGTAAGACCTAAAGATACATAATGTGCATAGGTGTTACCCTGCAAACACGAAAGAAAGATGGTTGGTAACTGAACATTATGCAATTGTTCTGTTGCAGTTCTTAAACTCATCGTTCAAGGTGATTTTCAGCAAAGCCTGACTGAATCCATCCCAATCTAAATTTGTTTTAAAGCTAGTGTAGTATAAATAAATTCTTGGGCTTTTTGTCAAGCCGTAGTTTTGGCAGGATTTTGTCAGATTTGATTTAAGTGTAACTGGTAACGCGTTATTCAGAGAAGAAAACCTGACTAAATCCTCAAATTGTGAAAGAATAAAGAAAAATAAAACTGCTGTTGGCTCGTATAGACTGAAAGACCCAGCGCATTTGTTGTGGCTTTGCAATGACCATTTTAAAGTTTTAATTATTTTTAGAAATGGGAGATTTAGATAATATTGTGAATGTTGTTTTGAAGATCCTCCTTAAATCTTGTAGTTTCTGATGAGTGCATCTGTGTTTTATATATTTTGTATATATTTATCTATTGTATGCACTGTTGCTTGTTCTTTGCATATAGGTAAGATACTGTTACTGAGAACAATGCAACAGTGATGTCCGTTCAATAAAGTCAGTACGATGCAAATGATGACTGCAAGTAGTGGCCAGGATCGTATAATAAAAATGCAGTAGATTTCAAACATGGTACATTATAACTACAGGTTGCGCATATTTTTTTCCACTGGTCCCCACAGTGAATCCTTTGCATTGTAGTTTTATTCTGGAACAGTCCATTTCATTTGTCCATAACAATGTGGCATGTGCTTGAATCCATATAATTTTACAATTTGAACTTGTGAAAGTCCTATATGTAGGTATTAAATTCTTGTCCTAAATGTGCCATTAATCTAGCCATATATGAAGTAAAAATATGAATTATTGTACTGACTGTGTCCACTTTTATTGCATATAAAGCTTTGGTATGCACTAATTATCCAAGTTCATAATTCTTTACGTCTCTAAACACCAGCGTGAACACGGCTACTCTCATAAAACTGCAGGTTAAGGCCTTGGTAAAAAGAACAGGAAACTTCGCCGCCAACCTCTTTATAGCCACATGGGCTGAGGGCACTGTTTATATTACCATGGAGACAGCCTGACAAGCGGAAAATGTCTGCACATACTGGAAATGACTTCTGACACCTTCCTCACATTGGCACATCTATATTAGTTATGCGTACTGGCCTACTTGCTTGTACTTCTATATTTTTTTCTGTCTGCAATTTTACATTCCATCCCATTAATTGGAACACCATTGATTGTTTTTGATTGTCTAATATACTGGCCCAGTGGTACAAAGTGAACAAAAGGGAGACCAAGCACAACCCTGCCTCACTCCTCTCCAGAGTCAGTGGGTCTGTCAAGTGACCATTCATTTAAATTCTCGATGTTGGGCTATTGTAAAGAGCCCCAATATTCTTTATTATTAAGTAATCTATTTGAAATTAGTTTTGGACTTTTCTGGTGTCCAAACTAACTATTACAGTTTCATTTTTTACGCTTTTGTATTATGGGTAAATATCACCTAATGTTGTCTTGGCTTTGTCGTTTGTAAATAAATCCTTTTGGGAGTATTTGTTCCATTCTTTAAGACATAATTGAGGTGTATATACAATAGTCCATGTTCAGGATTAAGATGGGTCTGTATGAGGCACAGTCAAGTCCATCCTTCCCTTTCGTATTGAAGGATATGACGGCATCTTTCAAGCTCAGAGGAATCTGAGCTGTTTTATGTGCCCACTGGAATGTTTATAAAAGTGGAGGAGTAAGTTTTTCTTTTAAAGCTTTTTACCCAATCGCTTTTTTAATATTCACTGCTTATAGTATTTTGCCCTGGCTGCATTGTGAACGATAATTTGCAGCTGTTTTTAAGAATGTGGCTGGTTTACAACGCTTGTAATGGTTAATACTCGGTGATGATTGCGACCATCCACCTGTTGGCGCTGAAATATTTCCGTCAGGGGAAGAAGGGAAAAGTATTTTTTGCAACTGCAGATTTACCCTCAAGGTCAGGTGCCATTGCCGGTGCCATGGGACCGCACACTCTCGATGCTGAGGTAGAAATAATTGCTTGCAGTTGTGGCTTGAGTGAGCCTGCACACTTTGCAGAGTGCACGGCCCCTGAAACCTAAGACCGAAGCAGCATTGTCCAGACTGATTGTGCTGACTTGGCGGTATCAGCAGACCACCTATGAATGAGTGTTTAAGAGTGAAGTGTGTAGCCTGAACTTCTTTAGCTCTCAATTTACTCTCAAGAGGATACTTTTATATTTTGTGAGTGTCCAGCTGGAGTCATTTTGTTCACACTTGGTATCCATATGTGTCCTCTGTGTTTAACAGTAGATCAAATGGTACGTTTATGGGGTAAGTTAACTTATTTTTCAGCGTTATGGGTAATGTATGAAATAACGGCTGTTAACAATTTAGATGCAATAATTATACAATGTGTAACAATGTGACACTATGAGATTTGGTTATTATTCCATCCCTATAATAGCACTTAGTCATTACTCACATTCTGGGGGGGTTCTTTTTTTTGTTTTTTGTTATCCTTAATGGTCCACTCTGTAACTTTTCTGGTGGATAAACACAGAGGAACAATATATATATATATATATATATATATATATATATATATATATATATATATATATATATATATATATATATATATATATATATATAATATATTTATATTTATATTTATATATATTTATATATATTTATATATAGCTAAATTACAACATTTGAGCTGTAGAAGGGCCAGATAAGCAACTTCCATTTCTCATAATAGATACAAGTTAAGTGTTTTGTTCCACTATTTATATGCAATTAAGCACATCTACTCTCTAACAATATTATATTGTATATTTAGAAGATTTTACCATGATTTATAAGATACAGGGTTATTGTGTCTGTACTATGAAGTAAATTACATATTATCGTTTATCATGAGCTTTTCAGTAGGAGTATATATTGTTCGCAAAATGTGTTATCGTGAACCAGCCTACTTGCTAGTCTCTATGGAGATTTTTATTGCTTTGCAAAGAATGTCCCATAGTATGGCATTTACCTTCTTTGTCTCTGTGGAGACATGCAGGTAATGCAACCATACCAGGTCAAGTTACAGGTCAGATCTGTGGAGAAGCAGGTCTGCTCATTGTAAGAAATGTTTTTCAAGCATTTTTTGTTAGCAAAAATGTAATGCCATACTGTGAAACTTTCCATTCAATAAATATGATACAGCCTTTAGCATGGTCTATCATCTTTGAACAGATTACTGTCGGTATTCTTATACTTCTTATACATGTTTTACTTTTTTAAAAACAAAATACCATACCAAAAGGACAGAACATAACAGAGAACAGAGAATACATTTTTCCATTTTACGAATGTCTATTATAATTTGTATCCAGTCCTTGATCGTGGTTCAAGTTTTGTGTCACCCATTTCTTTGTGGTGGTCTTCTTTCATCCACCAGAAATATGTTCTGAAGGTATCCATTTATTATGTCCATGGCCGGGTTTTGAGACCCGATACATATTTTTATTTTTATTTTTATTTTTATTTTTATTTTTATTTTTATTTTTATTTTTATTTTTATTTTTATTTTTATTTTTATTTTTATTTTTATTTTTATTTTTATTTTTTGTATTATTATTATTTTTTTTAAATTAAATTTAATGCAGTAATTGTCTCAAGAAAGATTATTAAAAAAGAAAATATTACATGGACATTTTAGTTCTTGAGAAAACTTCCGTCCTCTACCCATCACCTTTTCTTAAATTCTCTCTCTGAAGTTTCCCATGACACACTACATTTTGGTCTGAAAACAGAGCCAACAGCACTTGTAGGATTCACTTTTTCTCCCACACAACTCATATGACTTACGTCTCTCCAATACAAGCAAAAATACAGACAAATGACAAGCTGTTCTTTGTGTAAATACTCTGGATACAGCAGGGTTTAGAATGACCTCAAAACCAGGTCATTTTAAAAGTTAGGTCAACAAGAAGCACCATCATCTTCCATTATCAGATTATGGGATAGATGTTACCATGGCAAAGGCTGAAATTCTTGACTCTGAGATCCACTTTTGGACAACAGTGTAAACATAGGATGATAGAATGAGCCTAACATCTCTCGGCGTTGGAAGTTAAAGACATTTGTCATAATGTATTGTATCTGTTGTCTGGAGGTGATTTTCCATTGTGGATAGTTCTTCCTGTTTTGTCCAGTGTTTTAGAAGACTAGATTATTTGTGCTTAAATGGTTATTGTATCAGAGGCTCCGTCAGTGAGGGCTGGGCTTGTGAAAACAACATCCTCCCAAAGGCCTTACAAAGCACCAACTAAATCAAACCACACTCACAACTGAGAGCTTCCTGACCTTACATGTTCTGCTTTTAGCAGCACTGGGGTGGACCAAGGACTCAAAACTACACATTTGAAATTACAACCCAGTCGTCCATTTTTTTCTTTGACTTTACACATATTCACATTTCCTCTACCAACTCTAGTTGACTTGATATCATTATAAAATATCTAAGGCTTTTACAACCCTGCGCATCACAGAGTGGAGCAATCAAGCAACCACTCACCACATTTATACATGGACAACATGGGGAAAGTGTCTTGCTTAAGGACACAACAACAGCATGCACTCAGGGCTGTTTCCAGGCTTTTTTCATTGGGGTGGCTCAAGTGACGTTAAGACAATGTTTTTTTGGGATTTAACACTTAAATTTGTGAATTGTAAAATAGGAATTGTACAAATTTACTATTTTTTTCTATAATATTGTGCACTATTATAGCAAAATTATTGTATACAGCTAGGGATGTCAAGATTGTTCAGTTAATTGATAATTGTTGTGATTATTCAGGTCACAATATAATCGTAGGAACTAAAGGTTGATAATTGTTCATACTTAATCTGTACTCCAGAAAAGTGCATTCAAATGTGAATGCTTTTTATGTGGCAGTTTAAAAAAGTTTGATTTCATTAAGTTGGTCACATACTATTGGAACAGTAATGTTTTAGAATGCTCTGGAGATCAGCTTCAGTGACAGACTGATCCACCCCTGTTGTGTGAAGGAGAGGTTTCCTTCCTGCTGCTGTCAGACTCTACAACAAACACTGTTAGTCCTGAACGTGTCATTCAGCTTTCAAAATCTTGTGCAATTACTGTAATAATCATGTGCAATACTGTGATAATGTCAAACATCCCTGGTGCATTATTTTCTGTCCATATGGCAGCTGTAAATAAGAGTGTTATTGTTGTTAAGATTCTAAGAGTTTATTTTTTAAGTTATCTGTTTTTATTATTTTACTTCTGTGCCTAATCTGTTTCTGTACCTAATCTTTGTTGCAACACTGCAATTTCCTCATTTGTGTCTAGTATCATCAATACAGCTTCTATATAAGATCACTTTGACTGTTGCCCAGCTCAAACTTTGCAGGTCTTATTCAGTCATCCAAACTTTGGAGGTGTCAGACATGATGTTTGCCCCTACACTGAGGGTTCAGATTTCAAAGGGACGTCCCATCACTGGATCAGAGATGGAGGCCGACCGGGAGGATGTGAGGAAACCAAGACAGGGACCAGAGCCATGTTTGGTCACAAATCAGCCTGGGAAACTGGAGTAAAGGATTAATGACTGTTTGTTCAAAGGGAAATAATATGCACTTGCTTTCTTATGTCAGAGGAACAAGACTCCAGCATGTATTTAAAGTGACATCCCTCAACACCTCACTTTATTCTCTCATTTATAGCTTGTGTACATGTACATAAGCTATATATACATATATATCTCTATAATTCCTCTATAATTCTTCTATGTTACGTTTGACAAAATAAAAGATGCACAGTGCTTATAGTAGTTAAAATAGCATTTTTAATATAAAGTTTTAGCCGTCATCATATGTTTGGTTATGTCTATTATTAAGTAATTGTTTTCTGAGCTAAAAAATGTCTATGGTCTAGGTATGTTTTTCAGGTACTTAATATTGAGCTATATAGTATATTATCTTCATTGCAAACCACAATATTGATCTAAAACAGCTTAGTAAAAGAAGTCCACTGACTTCCTGTTCAAAACTGTAGAACTGATAAGCCCCGCCTCTTCATAGTGACATTTCACTGCAGCAAGCAGTGGCTTTACATGTGACATTTTATAGCCCTACATGTGTCACTCAGATTCTAATCAGAACGAAGTACAGAGATGTCGACGGAGATAGGGGGTAGGTGAAAACACCAATTTTGAGACTAAGGTGTAGGACAATACACATAACAAAATACAACTTTGAGTAGGTTAATGAGGAGGTTAATGATGAGAAAACATAATGTGTAACATGAGTAAAACGGCTTTAAAGTTGATTTAATATGTTCCCTTTAAGATTTTTGCTTCTTCCAAGAGTTCACACTTGACGTCACTGATTAAATCCACAAGTCACTCATCTTGATTAAGGCTGACCAATAGGAGTGTCTGGTGAAAAGAGGCCCGTGTAAACAAAACAAAGAACACTGCCACATGACAACATGGTAAATATCTCTCCAAATAGGAGTGAGTTTGCTATTGAATGTTATTACCTTATTGCCCACGCGTGTATCAGTTTTAAAAGTAGCAGCCTCACTTGTTGAAAACTCATTACTTTATAATCCCTATTCCTTACCTCTCTTACCCACAATTACAATAGCTCCCTAAACACTTTCAACAATCTTCATTCCTGGCCTTGTCTCCTCGTCGCAAGCTCAAGTGCATCCCCAGATCTGCTCACATTCTCTTAAGATGTTTCTCCTCAAGATTGACTCTCTTCCTTCTCTCTCCAGCTCCAGTTTTCCCTCTGCCATCCAAACATTTGCCGTCACACACTACCATTCTCCAGGCAGTGATTGTCCAAAAGGCTCCACTGGCACACGGGAGTCCACTGCATAGCTCTGTCAATGCAAACCAGATGTGAAATGTATGGCAGGGAGGTTTTTTCTTCAAAGGGAGACAAATGTGGGCCAAAAATGTAGACTTTTGGCCATCCGCTTGGAGATATAAAAATAAAGCTATTCTGGAGTTCCCGAGCCTTCCCTCATGGTGGTTAGAGCTGCACTGTATGATTTAAAGTAATTGCAATGTTATTGTTTGGTTCAGGAAGATCTTGGTGAAGAATGGAGGCTGAAATGTGGAGATGGTCAGAGGACAATTGCATTTTAGAGGCACGGGCACAACTAGATCAGTAAATGAGGCATTTCAAATTGAAAAGCTGGACTATCACTTTTCTTTACTTTAACACTTTCAGTTAATTGATGGGCAGATGCAAAAACAAATACTCATTTAGAATTTTTGATGTTAAACTTAAAACTGGGGTCGGTGTAATCCCTCACTTTTCCAGGAATTATCCATCAAAGTATACGTTTGTACATTTTGAGTACCTTTTGAAACTGTTGGGCAGCTGGGGTTCCTCATTGAAAGAAAGAAGTAGGTATCTGTCTAAGTTGTTCTTTAGTCTCACAAACCCTTTGGCACTTCATTAGTATCCACGTGCATTTATTTTTTTCCCACTATCACAGCTTTGGAACTGCTTTTTCAGACAGAAATATAAAGCCAGGAGGACCACTCTTGCACAGCCAATCAGCTCTCACCACAAACTGTCATATGCTGACATGGCTATTTCTTAGAAGTGAGTGATAAAACGTTTAAAATTTACACGAAGACAGCATGTTGTGGTAAGATATTTTTTGCACAGTTTTACTTTTACAATATGTAATTTGGGGGAAACGGAATCATGAGATTATTATGAGAAAAAAAGTTGAGTACTTGGGTTTCCTATCACTAACTTATATAAAATAGCAGTCATTTCTTTAATGTTATGATTTGGCAGGACGAGACACACAAGATCGGGTCCACCACATTTTGACATATAGTATATAATGATTACATTGTGAGGTTCTGTTGACTATTTGGCCCACACAAATTGTATTTGATATTTTAGTTTCATTTGTAGAACTGTTTTTTAACACCTGCTTCTTAAAAGGTTTAACTCACCAGCGCTCCTTTCTTGCTAGAGCCAATAGAAAAAATGTATCTTGTGCGTGTGATCATTTTCTATGTCTGCACAATCTTGCGGCAATTTCATGCAAGATCGTTGTCAGCTGTCAGTGCTGAAATGGATAAAGAACATACTGTTACTCAAATTGTGTCCTATTTATGTGATTATTTACCTAATAGTACTTAATATTAAGTTTTGCTACTAGTTTTATCTGGGTGTTGATTATTTTGACAATGCTATTTTGTGGACTAATTCTGGTTTAAGTTTTGCTTTAGTAATGCTAATAGGACACTACTGTTATATTGTTTAATAAATGACATTTCAGGAAGAACTTGAAAGCTTGCTGCTACATGATACTGATTGCTGACACCCATAAATTGTGTATGTTTGGTTTGTAGAATCCGATTTCTGATTTATAACAGTATTGATTAAAGTTGACAATTGATGTTTTTAAGAAACACAGCCTGGCAATGCACAAACCTTCATTCTAGATCTTACTCCAAGCTATTTTTGACAGTGGGTCTACTTCTTTACAAGGTCAGAGAGTTCACACACGTTTGCAGTCTTGTATGCTTACCTGCCAAGCCAATGTCATTCAGCACGCCAAACCATTCCCCGTCTGACCGCATACAGCCTGTCACACGCAGATCACAATAGAAAATCCTCACAATAAACCGGTCCAGAAGACTCGTGTTGACTGACCGCTTCTTCATCTCACCTCACAATGGGACCAAGGCTAATATTAAGAGACAACAGGCTTATCCCAACATCTGCCTGCTCATTAAAATCTGCCAAAGTACTGACAAATTACAAAGGCCGTGGTGACGCTCAGAGCAGCAGGTAGTCATTTGGGCCCTTTCTGTTTATGATGCAGGCTTTGATTTGGGGCCTGAGTCACCGCCCACACCACACCATAGTGTTTAAATGCTCAGGGCCAATGACAGGTTAGCGCTGTAACTGTCTGCTCCTGCGGCCTCTGCTCTGTCCTCAAAACGGGACGTCTCTCAGGTGCGCCACAAAACCAGCCGTGGCCCACTGACGTTCCAGTGGACTCGTGGGACTGTGGCGTTTGATGGTGAAGTGAGGTGCTGATACAAACTATTGAAAATGGTTAACTGTCCCGAAATTTGACTCATAGGGACAACCAATCTGCCTTACAATCTTAAGATTTGAGATAATTTACTGTAATGGAATTAATCACTGAATCCTAAAACATGCATTCAATTCATAATTTTGGGTAGAGTTG
This sequence comes from Chaenogobius annularis, assembly GCA_015082035.1. Classification (NCBI taxonomy): domain Eukaryota; kingdom Metazoa; phylum Chordata; class Actinopteri; order Gobiiformes; family Gobiidae; genus Chaenogobius; species Chaenogobius annularis. The sequence goes on along the minus strand of BJKM01000220.1, from coordinate 776,504 downwards.
TAGTCTTTTCGTTGTTTAGTCAATTAATCAGTCAATGGCGTCTTAGTTGACCAACATTTGGATTAGGTTATTAATTGATTAGTTGGCTTTAGAAGTAACAGAACGGACAAGGCATAGAATGAGTTAGCTGGAGTTTTGGAACCAAATCTCTAGTTTATTTGGCCTTTTTACTTATGTAGTCATTGTTTACTAGTATTTGCATGGTTGTTATTGCGTCTGCTAATAGAGTTTTGATGCACAGATCTTGTTTTTAGTCATCCGAGAATTCCTACAGCCCTTATTGTGTGCCCCTTTTTCATATCCTCAAGCTTGACAGCATTATTCCTTATCTAAGATCTACAAAAAGTATTGCCTCAAAATGTAAGCAGCACAAAAACATCCATTAACATGTGTGTAATTTGCTTTTTTTATTGTAATTATTATTTTTCTTATTCTTGTTGCAAGTTCCTTTTCTCTTCAAGTGATCTGTGTGGCCCACAATTATCTCTAAAGAAAAGGACTGCATAAACAAAAGCACCGCTCCTACTATTGCCACACTTAGTTCGGATAGCTTTGTGACCCCATCGTATAAACTCTACAGACCACAGATTACACAAATTACTTGGGCATGATGACACTAAGTTTTGTTCGCTGTAGTCATTGAACAACATAGTGGTAGATTGTATTCAATAAGCATCAAGCCGCCATTCTCTACACTGCCCCCCTGTTTCCTTCATGAGCAATTTCCTCTTCTTCCTCTGATAAGATTCATTGCTGTATATTTGATTACAGTACTTGATTTATCTGATGCAGTGGAACCAAATATTTGACTTATGAGCAACAGCATTCGGGGGCCAGTTGTTGATTTGTGACCCCAACCGAGATGATATACCAGATGATATAGAAGAGAACCATTAGTCTTGTTGATTTCAGTTGAGCGTGTGGAGGGGAGATTGGGAAGTGGCTCCCATCGGGCTTGACCTCGGCTGGCAGCCTCTTGAATAATAACTTGGATCCTTGTGATGTTGTGTCAGAAACATAAGCAGAGGCATCAGAAAGCCTTGTGCAATTCATTCCTTTGTCTTCTTCCATTATTCACGAGTGGAAAGGGTCTGTAAGTGACCGCAGAGGCATTCTGTCAACACTGTTTTGAATGTATTGGTTTGTCTTTTTGTAAATCAAAGTGTCAAGGGAGGATTTTTTTGCGGAACCAACAATGGTCCCACTGTATTGAAAATAAATGTATATGTATATTTTTTCACGGGTAAACAAGAGTGGCCAGAAAAAGCTTAAACAAACCATAATGAGAACATCGAAACTCCTGAGGCCCTTTAGAATAAATAACATGAATAATATCCTTGAAGGAAATGTCTGCATAGGACAGATATTCATGCTGCAGTAGTCTAATGCGTGTGGGCCCATTTTCAGATCTTTAGCTAAGTTTGGTCAGGACTACTTTTGCTGGAGGTTTTGCCTCTTGGGCATGTTGTCAAGGGTGGAAAACGGAGTGACCAGAGGAAGCCCATCCAAACATGTTAACTCCACCAGACGCTGTTAGGCGAAAGTGCTAGCCAGTGCCACCATATTGTTTTGCCACAAAATATACCATACAGACATGTTTTGAAATGCATGTAACTATTGTATGAGATGTACAATTAAAGGACCTGTACCTGATTTCAAACCATGAGTCAGGAGCATGTTTTACTTTCAACCGTTAGCCCACTTTGTTTTTTCTGCCGCTCTGATATTGCACCATGACACAGAAGCAACCGTCTGATAGGCTCATGCAGTTGTTACCACAGAGTTCTTTAATCGCCACCTATTTTGAGCTACATTGTCACTCTTGATAAAGCGTATGAGGCAGTTATTTTTTTTCCCATGTTTCAATATTGCACTGGGTTTGACATCATCATATACCCAACATCATTTAATACCCAACAAAATGCTCTTTTTAGCATACGATATATGATGTTAAGAACATACCTTGATTAGAATAAATTAAAATCAGATGCTGGCTCTTTGATATTTCATTGTACCCTGTGCTATGTGAACAAAATTGGACAGATCTACTAATATACCGTTCCAAAATCTATTCCATACTCTCAAAGAGAACCTAAAATGCTCTCCATACGTGTCCGGCTCCCCTGCTCTCTCCGTGCAGCCGTGGAGCATCAGCGTGCCTGGCTTTTGTCCAGCAGCAGACAGACCACAGTGTCATGGTATGTGTTTATCCAAACCCAGCCGCTTCACTTTCCTCTCCCTGATTTAAGAGCCGTCATCACTCTAAGATCCTGCTCCAACATTTGTGTCTTCTCCGAATGTCACCTTCTCTGTCAGCCCAGGTTGTGGTTTGATCTGAGCTTTAGTGTCTACTCCAGCGGCTGTGTACTCTATCAGAGATTTGTTTCAAAATGCTGCCAAATACCTAGACAGTAATGGAGATTAAGAGGCTCTTTTGTAACAACTCTTTTAAGATACATCATAGATAACTAGTAATGTTACTATCCCAAAAGTTACTACGACAGATTGTAAAGTAAAATGTTGACATGGGCTGTCAAATGTAGTCTTTCTTCTTGGTGCTTGCTGGTGATGAACGTATAAGATAGCGGCACGGTGCCAGTTATCTCCTGACCATGAACTTATAGCTGTTGAGTCTCCAGAGTTCACCTGTCTCGATGTTCGCTGTGATGCCTGAGCTGCTTGACACAAACTCGTTTTTGTCCTGAGGGCTGTTGCTCTCCTCTGACTGGTCTGACAAATGATCTGCTGTCCCTTTACCTGACAAATCGTCCCTTTGACCGAGATACACACACTTTTTTTGCTGAAAAGTGCTCCAAGACAAATTCCTTAAAGTCAAGTGTGTAATTGAAGTAAAACATAAACTCAAGAAGATATTCATATTATAATTGAATTTCTGCAGATGATTATATGGACTCATTTTAAAGTAAGTCTAATTTCCATTGCAACTTAAATCTTCTGTCTTCATTGTTATTATTTGATTTTTCTCATTGATGCATATGCAACCCTTATTATTACTGTATGTTTTTAAATGATTTTGAGACATATTGCTCATTTGTACGATGTAATGGCAATTTTCCCCACACATTTTTACTATGGATATTAGTACCCAAAAAGACCTTTACTTTGCAGGTTTTGGAATCAAACCGACAACTCTTTGCTGTGATCAGAGTAAGACTACTTGTAGACCTTTCCAAACTTTTTGTCAAAGCGCAATTTGATTTAATGGTCCTTTCTGATATCAACTATTGTTGTTGAGTACACAAGTGCACTTAGCAACAGCACTGCCTGGTGTTTTCTGGATTCAATGCTTTGATCGTCTTTCTTTGACCATATTTAGCCTTACCACATTCAGCTCAATATAGCTTCAATTCTATGTTGCGCAATTGCTATAAGTGACTTCCCATAACCTTCTCAATGAACTTTTTCAACCTTTGACGTTACCGCACAAAATGAAACTTTCACCCAAATTTACTCACACACACACGGCTTTATCAGGGAGGTCCAGCTCAGTTTCCTTTCAACTTTTTCTCTTGACATGGACGACAAGTTGATATGTGGTTTGTCATCGATGTTGACTCAGTGAACAAGCATGTAGGATGACAAGGGACACGCATGTATCTGTATATTGTAGACAGGAAAGAGGCTGTCCCTTTGGTTTGTTGCAACATGGATTCTTTGTCTGGTCCTGTGTATATTGTACTTGTAGGTTCTTTTTAATGGACAGCAGCAGGAAATAGAGAAGAGCTGCCCAGGCTGATTCCCCACTGGATGACTGACTGTGCGTTTGGAGTCAAGCAAAGCATTAGCAAAGTTTGATCTAGGGATTAAGGCTCCGGCCTGTGGGACTGCATGGGCCACTCTAGTGTAGTGACCAGCTAAAGATGCAGTGTAGGGCAGTGATAATGCTTATAGAATGTTACTTTTTCAATGACGTACCAAATCAAGCTCATTCCCCCATTCCCCCATTTCTCTCTCCAAATATTATACATATAATAAAGTAAATAAATAATTGTGTAGTTCAGTGTAAGAGTGCACTTTTACACACTGTCCAGTTCAAAGGTAGATGCTCTTCTGAGGAAAACACAAACCCGCGGAGATCTCGAGTTCCGTTAGGGAAAAAAATGTCATGTGTGAGCGCTAAAACAAGTAATAAGGGGGCAATATAAATATATATTTCACCAAACAAAAACAAAACACTAGATGATCGCAGATCAACCCCAGCAGCTTTGTCTCCAAAAGAACCAGTTACACCCACAAGCGGCAATGAAGGGCCTTTAACCCCACTGAACTTGTGGTTTGGTCATGCTCATTTACTTAAAGCATGTGACCACAGATTCAACATGAAATACAGTGTTTAGACTTAAATATAGTCGATTGGACTTTTAAATAATGTATATAGATTTGTGAAATAAATAATGTATATAGATTTGTGAAACAAATATATAATTACATTTGTGCAATGCAATATTAATTTAGTTCTCTCAATCTGTATTAAATATGATGGCCTACGGCATCTTATGAAAAAAAATTACTTAATTTTATTGCGATGGATTCTGAATTGATTCCATTCAGCAAAGAATGCGTAGTTCCTGTTTACATGTTTTCATGTTTTTACTTACAGATATGACAAACCTGTAAATGGAATTTAGATTTCCTGACTTGTTTTGCATTTTGTTGCATTAATAAATTCAATAAATCCATTACACACTTACAGAGCTCACAGACAGCCTTCTGCAATCATTTATATTGTCCCATGTGATAAATGGTATATTTCATCCAATTTCTTCAGATGAACTCCACGTGGCCCATCACAAATCCAACTGCTCTGCTTCCTATGGAGATCCGAACTCTATAATTGAAAGCAGGGGCGGATTTCTGGATCCATCCTGTGCGTAGGCAGAGGCCATTTTCTTCTTGAAGCCCACATTTTTCCCAAAGGGCCGAGTTCAGTCACTGCTCTGGAATTTTGGAACATTATTGACCCAAAAAGAGTCTGTTAGTCAGTAGACATGAGGGAAATGGAGCTGCTGCTGCTGGGAAGTGTGGATGTGAGGGTGTACAGTAGTAGATGTATAAGCCCAATGGGATGTGCCATTTTGGGTCAACTGTTTCTGTTTAGGCCACCTCTGCACGGGTCAACTCTCAGATGATTTTGATACCCAAAGGTAATGAATCAAATGGAAAATTCTCGAGCCAATATGTTTGCCATGGATGAGTAATGTTTTTACCAGTGACGGACATGGTTTTGTAGATGACTTTAGTTTGTCAGTAAAATATGTCTAGTATTAATTTAGAACAACAAACAAAACAAATGTAATTGTCTTTTATTAATAGAGATTGTTCAATCAGGATTTTTATTGTATTTGTATATTTGCCGATACAGATATTTCAATGTTTATAATGTATAGCCAGGCCCAAAAATCAATTTTTATTTGAAGTAAAGTATGGGAAATTATCAGAATGTATTTATCTGGCATAATTTGTGGCATGATTGTACAAACATAAATGTACTTTTTACCCTAACTGCTCTCCTAGTTAAAATGTTGCTCATTAGCCTCTTAAGAACAGACAAATCAACACAAATCTGATACATGCTAGGACAATCTGGGAATGACACATGGAACACAAACAGATTGGGGCACCGCAAAAAATATAGTTGCCAAATCTGTGGATCACAGTATGAAACAGAACTGAAACAGAATTGAAGTTTGCTCAGGATGACGTTATTGCTGCTACTGGTCTTATCAGGGAGGATAGAGCTCAGTTTTCACCTTATCACGCCTGTGGTTAGTCATGACTGCATGTTTATTAGAGTTACCGTAGGATGACAAGAAGAGGACCATTACAGTGAAGAGGGTATTTGTCAAACAGGCACAGTCAAAAGGCCTCTGTTGTTGTAGAAATATGTGGTTTGTCTGAGTGCATATTACTCATAGATTTGTTTTAATAGACTGCAGGAAACAGCTGGGTGACTGATTTATGTTCACTTATCAACTGGTCAATGTCACGGTCCAGTAAGTGTGTGTTTGACATTTATCTTCTTATGAAATCCATTAAACAAAACTGATGAACTTGACAAATTTATAGTAGGATATAGCAATTGTTTTTGTAGCCAATGATACTAACCATTTTCTCTAAATACTACCAATCAATGAAAAAAATCGATCAAAAAGTTTATTTTAGCAAATCAACATAATGCCTCTTGGAGAGCGAGGCATACCTCAAACATATACTTCTTTTGATATCAGGATCTGGGATCTTTGCAATTGCGCATAGCATTCCTGTTCATGGTTTAGTGAGTCAACTGTTACTTAATCTTATCTGATTGCTGGGCACACGAGGCACGCTTGAATATTCCTGTACGTTTCAGGTGACCTCTAAATACTTTTAGGGTGACAGAGGAAGAGAAAGAAGCCAAAGATTGCATTGGATTGAGCAATATACTGTATGAATTTACTCTAAATTGATCCAATCCAGGACCAAGGAGGGTATAATTAAACTCCATTCCAGAAAAAGGTATACTTTATGGAGCTATTTCATCTATCTTTGGTAATATATTTACATTAGGGGAAGACAATGAACATTCGTGTCAGAATCAGAATCAGAATCAGAAAGAGTTTATTGCCATTGTCAATGAACAAAATTCAAAAACGTAGGAACTTGTCTCGGCATTAAGGTGCAACATAAAACACTGAGCAATAATAAAACGAACACTATATTCAATCAAAAAAGGGCATGCATTAAGAAACAATTTAAAATTACTATACAATAAAATAAAAATAGGCATTTCTATGTACACAAGAGTTACAGTTAGATTTACAGTTTGAGTGCAGAAAGTGACAGTGCAGTGAGTGGTTGAATAGTGTGGCTGTTGTATTGGAAACTGACAGCACAGCAGACGTCATATTGCAGAATTTCCACCTCAGAGTCATGCCTGATCTCGTCCAGTCTACCAAAACAAGCAAACGACATACTGTACTGTACCTACACCTGCCACTGCACGTACATGTAGCTACTGCACTGCAATACTGTTGTTTCTGACATTTGAGGGTTATGGCTGATGACAATCTTGGAATTTCGAAAGAATAGGTGTATCAAATGTTATTATTGCTAGGGTTGACATCAATCATGCACCATTGGGTTTAAGAGTATAATAGAGGTGCAATTTTTCTGTTACCTGCTTGTAATTGTTTACAATCCGGAGATAAATATGCCAACCTGTAACGTATGTAGTAGTTCTAGTAGTCCAATATTAAGTGTTATTCATGTCCTCCACTTGAGCGGAGGGTGACATTAAAAATTTAATATTGACTAAAGAATTGGATTCAGTGTGTACGGATACGTTTAATTTGTATGTTTTAAATAGTTATGTGGGGCCCAGCCAATTTAGGCAATTAACAAGTCTCAAATCAAATATCTAATGTATTAATTTATCCATCCATCCATATCCTCTCTTTCCGCTTTATCCGGGGCGGGTCGCGGGGGCAGCAGTCTAAGCAGGGACTCCCAGACTTCCTTATCCCAGACACTTCTCCAACTCCTCCGGGGGGATCCCGAGGCGTTCCCAGGCCAGCCGAGAGACATAGTCCCTCCAGCGTGTCCTGGGTCTTCCCCGGGGCCTCCTCCCGGTGGGACAATGCCCGAATAACACCTCCGTAGGGAGGCGTCCAGGAGGCATCCGGAACAGATGCCCGAGCCACCTCAGCTGGCTCCTCTCAACGTGGAGGAGTCAGTGGTTCTACTCCGAGCTCGCCTCCGTATGACTGAGCTCTCACCCTATCTCTAAGGAGCGCCCAGCACACCTGCGGAGGAAACTCATTTCGACCGCTTTGTATCCGCGATCTTGTCCTTTCGGTCACTACCCAAAGCTCATGACCTATAGGTGAGGGTAGGAACGTAGATTGACCGGAAAATCGAGGAGCTTTGTCTTTCGACTCAGTTTCCTTCTTTACCACAACGGTCCGATGCAGCGACCGCATCACTGCGGACGCTTGCCCGATCCACCTGTCAATCTCCTCACGTCCATCCTCCCTACTCGTGAACAAGATCCGAGATACTTAAACTCCTCCACTTTGGGGCAAGGACTCCCCACCCCATGGAGAGGGCAAGCCACCTTTTTCCGGTCGAGAACCATGGCCTCAGATTTGGAGGTGCTGATTCTCATCCCAGCTGCTTCACACTCGGCTGCAAAACCGTCTCAGTGCATGTTGCCAGGTCCAGGTTTGATGGAGCCATCAGGACAACATCATCTGCAAACAGCAGAGATGAGATCCTTGTGTTCTCCAAACCGGAACCCCCTCCGACCCCTGACTGCGCCTAGAAATTCTGTCGTAAAAACAAAGAACAGAAACCGGTGACAAAGGGCAGTCCTGGCGGAGTCCGACACGCACTGGGAACAGATCTGACTTAACTGCGGCAATGCGAACACAGCTCTGCTTCCGGTCATACAGGGACCGGACAGCCCTGAGCAAAGGGCCACGGACCCCGTACTCCCGCAGCACCCCCCAAAGGGCATCCCGTGGGACACGGTCGAAAGCCTTCTCCAGATCCACAAAGCACATGTGGACTGGTTGGGCAAACTCCCATGAACCCTCGAGCACCCTATGGAGAGTATATGAGCTGGTCCAGTGTTCCACGACCAGGACGAAAACACTCTGCCCTCCTGAATCCGAGGTTCGACTATCGGTCGGATTCTCCTCTCCAGTACCCCTGGAATAGACCTTACTAGGGAGGCTGAGGAGTATGATCCTCTATAGTTGGAGCACACCCTCGGTCCCCCTTCTTGACAGAGGGACCACCACCCGGTCTGCCAGTCCAGAGGCACCGAGCCCCGACCGACCACGCGATGTTGCAGAGGCGTTCAACCAAGACAGTCCTGCAACATCCAGAGACTTTAGGTACTCGGGCGTATCTCATCCACCCCGGAGCCCTTGCCACAGAGGAGTTTGCCAAACAACCTCAGTGACTTCGGCTTGGGTGATGGATGAGTCAGCCTCCGAGTCCCTCAGTCTCTACTTCCTCTTCGGAATGACGTGACAGTGGGATTTAGGAGGTCCTCAAAGTACTCCTTCACCGCCCGAACGACATATCCCCAGTCGAGGTCAGCAGGTCCCACCCGCACTGTAAACGGTGTTGGTGGAACCTGCTTCCCCTCCTGAGGCGCCGGACGGCTTGCCAGAATTTCTTTGGGCGACCGATAGTCCTCCTCCAGGGCCTCCCGAACTCCTCCCAGACCCGGGTTTTTGCCTCTGCGACAGCACGAGCTGCGGTATTAATTTTATACAAATTAATAGTTAGTTAATCTGAAGGTTATAAGAATGTAATCGTGACATTGACCGCTTTTCTGGAAATTAATGAACACTTTATTGACCAAATATTTAAACAGATGAATATGAATATGGAATATGCAAATAGATCATTAACAGATGGAGAGAGTATATACGATTGTTCTAGATCTTTCCAGTAGTGTGTTTAAGTTAAAGTTGATACTATGATGATCCTATCAGACAAAAAAAAAAAATAAAAAAAATGTGCCTACAGAAGCAGGAGCTGTGTGATCCAGCCGAGATTGGCCTGTATGAACGCGTTGACGGGAGCTGACTCAAGGGTTCACTCAGCATGACCATGCTGGGAAGGACATGGGCCACTTGGTCTGAAGCTCTGGCGCTTACAGTGTCAGGCTGAAGAAGCGCTGGATCAGGTCACTTGATCTGCGTCTTCCTTGGCTCTGAGGCATTCCTCAGATAACAAAAAGGCTGTTGCACTGATTCCACAAAGAGCCATTCACCAATGAGGCCAATTTAAAGATTGTCCTTGATCCACAAATTTGTTTGGACTTGAAGAGTTGCAAAAGTCCTTTGCTGGGGTTTGCATGTTACAATTTAAAGCAATAATCACCTCCAAAGACGGAACAGAATTACTTATGGGAGAGAGTAAAGTTTTCACGTGTGTCTCTCCGGAATGTCATTCTTCCCCATTTTAGCTGAGCTAGTTTAGCTCAACCTAGGAGACACTTTCTTCTCCCGGGTCATGGGTCCGTCCTTTTTGAAGACCTCGATGGAACTAGTTTGGCCTTCCTGTCTCTCTCTCGCTGACTGACCCCTGGGGGGTTGGTTTGGCACCAATGTTCAACCAATTAGTTGAGTCAGCAGCAGCCTTTGGTAAATTTCCAATCAAGTGTGTGTTTGATTATCACCTTGTTACCAAATTACACAGAATAAAAATCCACAAAACACTTACAGATTAATGTAAACAATACTGACAATATTTACATTTTACACAGTAAATTCATCAGGTGGGTAAAGTCCCTTTAGTAAAACAGCATGGTCTTTTTGCTGAGTCTTATCTTTTGTCTTGGGAGAGAAAATGGCTCTGAGAGTTCATTTTAATCCAGTTTCTAAACAAAATCAGAAAACAAAAAAACAACGTTTATTCTGACCTTAAAAGCATGAAGTCTCTGCTTGTGCTAGAGACGTCATGCAGCTTCCCGAAGGTAAAAGGGGATGATGCCATTCTAAAAGTCTTATGTCCGACATTCCTGTGACCCTGGCAATACTCGGAGGTCATCTGCAGGTCGCTACACATGGCTTAGTAGAATCACTTAGTAGAATCACTAGACGCTTGTCTATGGGGATAAGTGTGTAATATTTCAGATCGAAATAACATCTCTATAGTGATAGGCAACTTGCGCACACTCCACTTGAAAGGTTGTGAAGTGCATTTTGAAATAGAAAAGAGCATTTGACCCATAATTGGGCAACATTTCAGAGGCAGTGGGCGTCATCTCCGTCATCCATCGCTGCCAACCATGTAGAAGGGTTATTTTGCAAGTTTATTGATAAACAGAATTCACATATTTCCTATCAGTGATATTAAAGGTGCTGCTTACCTGATTTTTACTGTCTTAAAAACAGAGCTAGTTGATTTTAAACTGTAAGCAACAGTACTAATTTATTGCTCACTTACCTAATCCATTCATGCTGTCATGGTTATACTTATTACAACTAGCATGTTAACAGTGCACTTCCTGCTTTGCAGAGAATAAAACAGTATAATGTATGAATACAGAACACAGCGGCCTCATTTTGCCCCGAAGAGCTGCTTTTACAATGTATCTGTACTGGGCAAAACAAATTTGACATCATCATTTTACAAGTGAAGCTAACAGATTGGCTTTGTCTTGTCTTCAGATGTCATTTCTAGGATTGTTGTAACGCTCACATTTCTTGTGGTTGATAATGATGGTTACTTTCAGTTAAATGACAATGACATTGAAAAGTGACATTTTTTTGTTACATTTGCGTGTATATGAACCATAAAAACTCACTTCAGTTCAATCAGTTTTAAGCAACGTGAGCAAATCTCTTAGACATTACATAATTCCATGCAGCCATATAATTACCTATGTCTAAGTGAGGAAAAAGTTACATTGCCAACATAAAGCATTACTGTCACACAAGATTAAATAAGTGCAAATGATCTTTAGCTGGCATTTAGCTTAGTCGACGACTCTGAAACTTTAGCATCCGTGACAGGGCGCTGATGTAATTGTGCGCAGGGCCAACCACAGCTGCTGGTCCTGACAGTGTGCCATGGCCCCAGATGAAACGCATTGACTGAGACACTAAAGATGTCTTCTTTAGAGAGCAGATAAAAAGATATGGAAGAGAGGTAGTCCGGAGTGTACATGCTGTGCTGTCTAAGATGGAAGCACTTCTAACAAAAAGAGCAGAGATCTTTGTGTTATTATTGGACCATCATCACTAAGTTGACTATGAGTCAGGAACAAGTAATGTCTGTCTTATAATTATGATTTTTATCACCATAGTAGCAGTTTGTGTTGTTGCAATTGTCACAACCCGGTTCTGGGCCACGACAATAGCTAAAATGCTGGAGAACATAATGAACAGAAAACAAACTAGTTTCGAGGATGTCAGGACGGATCTAGATGGTTTGTTTATATGGTAGGGGTATATGTTGTTTTAGCAAGTTGTAGCATAGATGTAGCGTAGGAAAGGACAAGAAAACTTAAGGGTCGGTGCCTGATGGTAACAAGTGTGCGGTGAGCTGAGAGAGAGCGGGTTCTGATAAAGTTTAAGACAATCTTTATACTATTCAGAAAATGTAAACATTTTTGTAGTTTCTTGTTTTTTGTGTGTGTTTATTTTTTTTACAACCATAGTCGTAGTAGTAATAGTATAGTAGTAATACAATTATACCTCTACAAGCAAAAGTCTATGTTGAAACATGACCATGTTATTCTTCATAGCCAAGGTTATTGTTGTTGTAGTGAGTGGCCAACAGTGCGCTGCCAGAGGCCTGTACTAGTCACTGGGCTGTACTCCAGTCCTGCTCTAAGGCTGTAGATATGTCGATGTTGTCATCAAGCTCACTGTGTTATTCTGCCACTTTGCTCTGCTCGGATGTGACATACTAAAAGACTTATACAAGGGTGTTCAAGGGTTGTGATCAAAATCCTAAAAGACCAACTTCCTCTTTGTTCAATTTGTTTTCCATTTGATTCCTCTGTGATAATACATCCATTAACTGAATTATGTTGATGATTACATTACAGTCATAAAAAGCTCTGACCTTAATGACTTCTGAATCTTCTAACTAATTGAAAACAAAGATAATTGTCATTGCACCACATTCTCTGCCTAGGTCATGTTGTTTTTAACTTATGACAAAGTACAATTCTGTATTAACATGCATCTTATTAAAATTATTATTATTATCCATAAAATGTTTAGACTTTCAGCAACACACAAACATTTTGACCATATCTTCCTGATAATGGGACACCAGTATGTGGTTATTTTAGACAAAACACTTATTTTACAAAGCTCAATATTACAAACACTTCATACTGTGCTGCTGGTGGTGGAATGGTCTTAGCCACACCTGGGCATTTGCGGCCCCAGGGGCCGGATCAGGCCCTCGGGCCCTTTTCTCCCCCGGGGATTATATGTGTTTTACTCTTAGTTTCTCTTATTTTTAACTGTCTTGGCTTGGTGTAACATGTGTCTGCACTTGTGTCCTTAATAAAGATAACATGAAATGAATGAATAATAGATTCAGTAGCCAGTATTTTACAGAAAAGTGCTTATAATGATAAGAATTTTTTACACCAATGATCGCGGGCCGGCCCTCCGCCACTCGCCTGGATTCCAATATGGCCCTCGAGGAAAAATAACTGCCCACCCTGGTCTTAGCTGTAGCTGAAGTCCAAGTTATTAGATCAATTCCTGCCTCCAACAATTAGCTGAATGTCCTCCCAGCTCTCCACCCCCCTTTCACCCTATACTGTCCTGTCAAATAAAGTCTATTCATATTTACAATTCTGACCTAAGTCAATCAAAACATTTTATTTGGTGTCTGGTAATGTGTTAGCAGAGGTGTAACTACCCAACAAGCATGACAGGCTGTTGCTTGGGGCAACTTGATATGTTATACTTTGACATCAGTGAGCCCAATTTCTTTGACACACTGTTTTCAGTCATGGTTTTAGCAACTGCAATAACTAACTGTTGCTTTATTGTTGCACAGGCGGCTTATAATTTTTTTTAAATTCAAAGGTAAGGAGAAGAAGGGGTAAAGTCTACCTGGAAAGCCCCTTGTGATGTTTCGCTTGGGGCCCCAAGACACCATTGCAGGGCCGCTGTGTTTTAGTAATATCACCTTCACTATTCTTTTAAACAGCCACAAACCAAGGATGTTCAAACAGGTTTCTTTTAAAAAAGCTTTTTGATTCACAGACAAGACCTTACAGTTGTATTGCACTTTATAGAATCACTGTCCGACTTTTTGATATCTGTGTGTACGTGCAATACTACTCATTATTTATACAGGGTGCGGCAGGCCACTACATCTGATTTGTCGGATCTGCTGGTGGTCAGCATTTCCAAGAGCAGTCTGACTGATAAATATTTACAAAACAGGAGCACATTTGCCTGGCTTTTTACCATGAGGTTGCAAAGTGAGCTCTGTCCATTGTACAATAGTAACAGTACCAGTCTAAACCCCCTCCTTTCTGCTCTACAGTTTCATCATTATAATAAAAGTAAATAGTGTTTTAGCTGCCGGTCCTGGTCCTTGTCGACTTGCACTGTTTGTCTTATTCCACTTGCTCCCACTTGTGCTGCATGTTTGGTTTGAGCTGGAGAACAAGCCCAAGTATTTACAACATAAACACTAAAATCACTGGTGTTGAAATGGCATTGAGTGAATTCTATAAGAAAAAAAAACACTTGCTGAACATTTGTTATAATAATGCGGCAAAGTTCATGACGTAAATATAAAGAACTATATGCTATTGTTCCTATTGTACTTCTGCAACTAATGCTACAATAAGAAGTGTTCTGTCTACTAGGGGTACTTCTCCGTTCTGCCATTATACAACTTTGAGTGCATTTATTGTATCTTATAATTACTGACTACTACAGCGGCATAACAATAACCAATTAGTGGTCGCTGCTTTGTGCTACTTTTAATACAGAGCAATAGTAATTTTGACTGTTCTGTCTGACTCCTTCCACTGTTTCTACCAGAGATTATACTCAGCTCTGCCAATATTTTTAGGCTGATATTTAAGGCCTATATTCATAATTTCCGTACAAATATATGGGTTTTAATTACTACAAACTCAATGAATGCCTGTTTTGTGCACTACTCTACATTTAAAAAAGCATATAATATAAGTTTTATGTCTTTCCTTTAAGCAGGTAGTTTGCCCAAATATGATATTGGCATTTGCTGGAGATTTGAAGCAATTTGATTTTGAAGCAGTACAAGTATTTCTACTACGATAATTGAGTGACTGCAATGGAATGCAGTCACTCAATTATAGTAGTAGAAATACTACTGCAACTGTACAGAATATGGCTGAGCATCTAGTTTGTAGATATTTCTCGTGTGATGATTGCTTTTGCTTTCAGTATTCCTCGAAAATTCAGGGGTTATATTCTCCTCAGGACGCCATGAAAAATAATGCATTACAGATAGTGTGTATTTTAGTGTGACATCATTGTCATGGCAACTGTACAGAATAATATGGGCATGTATTACGCAGTCACTCACAATGGCTTCCTGCCATTGCACGGCGTCAAGTTGTTCTTGCTTTTCCATTTTGTCCCTGTTTTTTGACGGTTTTCACAGGTTGCATTTCTTGTCCGATTTCCGTCATTCAAGGTTCACTTAGTAGATATTTCTCATGTGATGATTTGCTATTGATTTCGGTATTCCTCAGTCTTGTCATTTTTCCGGGATTTGTCTTCAAACTTGGGATTTTTCACTGTCTCTTAGAGTGGCGGAATGTTGGTGATGTCACGGAATGTTGGTGCTTTGTGACATTATCATCATGGCAACTGTACAGAATATGGCTGAGCATGTCTGTCTTGGACTTCTCTATAACAGACATGCTGTTTTCCAAAAATTCTGCAGTCACTCACAATGGCTTCCTCCCATTGCAAAGTTTCTGGTTGAATTTGCAACTTGTCCTTTTCCTGTCCTCTTACCCCTAGTTTTATTATTTTGCTTCTACATTGCAAAATGCTGACTCCGTGAGACAATTTAAATATGTAAAAAGAACATATTTTCACCCAAAAATAAACAATGTCCTTTAATGCACATAATAATTTCCCTTTTAGAAAGTGCTCAATGATTATATGTTACTTTTCATCACTCGAAACACCATGTAATCCAATTTCTTAATAACATTTGACCTCATTTAACTTTATTTTCATTAAATGCTCATTATTTACCATGTGTTTTCCAGAGCTTTACAATGGCGGACCGTTTCGACTGTGACAACTGTAAGGAGTCGCTGTACGGCCGGAAATACATCCAGTCGGACGACAGCCCCTACTGCATCCCCTGCTACGACAGCCTCTTCTCCAACACGTGCGACGAGTGCAAAGAGCTGATAGGCCACGACGCTCGGGTAAAGCCTCCACTGAGACGTGATCAGACCTGCTGACACAGCCTTTATCATGACAGGATACAGTGCGAGTCCTGTCTAGTCCTAATTCAAATTGAAAGGCTGTTCTTTTTCGGTGACATAACCCCACCCAAAAAAAAAACACAACACTTTTGATTACTTTAGTTTAGCAGTTCATATTAGGGATGTCATAAGATAACATTTTTGTACACAATTAAATAAAACAAAATAAAACAAAAAAAAGAACATACGATATCTTGATAAAATTCCAAAAAACATCTAATAAAACGAATTAACAAATACCTGCAAATACCTAAAAACACACAAATACAAAATGTGATAAAATCATGTAAAACAAAAGCACTGGTTCTGTGTGTCGTCTCTAACCAGTGCTTTGAATTCATTCATAAACTAATTCAATTTGAAAAGTTTTTGTATTTCGTTCCATAGAGCAAAGTTGCTAAAAGCATTTTTCTCATCTCCATGTTGACTCGGTGTATGTGACTCCAAAATAAGAATGTCCTGAGATCTTAATCGACAAACTTGTTAAATAATCAGGCAAGATCCCAATGAGAGCTTTAAAAATAAACAATAGGCAGTGCGGCTGTCTTCTTGCATCCAAAGATTGCCATCCTACTTTAGAGTATAATTATGATGACGCATATTTCAGTCTTCTCTCAAGGAAAAAAAAACAGCCCTAGACTATATAAACTCCACTTAAATTATTCCAAAGTATTCTTTTTTTTTTTAATTTGTTGTCAGGTGATTCAATTCCCACCTGTCTGGGTTTGATCCCCCATCACAGAGCTGCATGAGTATCATCTGTTCCTGTCACGTGCCCCAACATATGAAAATGTTAAACCTTTAGAAGAGTAACATAATATACTAAATATACATTTTCCATGCTTATTGAAACATGTTCAACTGATAATCATAAACCCAAGAATAACTAGCGTACTGGGCTAAATAATAAACGACTTCTTACTAGAGTTTATAATGGCACTGATGCATCACTTGGGTTAAATGAGGCATCTCTTATGTATTTAGTGTGGCGGGTCACAGTTATGCCTGATTTAACCTGTAATTATATAGCCAATTTGAGCCAAGTCCACACAGACCATGGGTTCTTTTCTAACTCACAAAACTCCACCATGAAACAATCTCTTTTATTAATTCCCAGAAACAAGACGTAACGTCCACTAATGAAGAACACTAACATTTCATTTAATCATTTGAACGCAACAAGCACCGCTAAATTTACAGATTAATGCTGAAGACCAGTGAATTATTAGCCATGGAGGGAAAAATGCTGAGCACATTTTTGGCAACTCCAGGCCTCTGTAGCAAATCTCTTTACTCCCCTTTTTGACAGGACATTTTTCAGGCCGGAGTACGTATGCATCGTTGTACAGAGAAAGCACACTGTGGTCAGAGTTGTACGCAGCTCATGTGTCATTGTGACCTGCATCCACGACAACACTAACACTGGATTATTTATGTCGAATAACAAGTTAAATGTTCCTTTTCAATCATTCAGTCATTTACAGCATGGTATTAAATACACTTCTGCTTGTGTTTCTGTAGCATATTATTTTCCTTAC
The DNA here is from genome assembly GCA_015082035.1 of Chaenogobius annularis. Classification (NCBI taxonomy): domain Eukaryota; kingdom Metazoa; phylum Chordata; class Actinopteri; order Gobiiformes; family Gobiidae; genus Chaenogobius; species Chaenogobius annularis. The sequence goes on along the minus strand of BJKM01000220.1, from coordinate 758,966 downwards.
AAGACAATTTCCAAAGTGCTAAAATAATTTAAAGGAGACTTATGTTTTTTTTCTGGATACATACCACCACACCACATAATTCATACAGTGTTAAAAACTGACACAGATAAATTACCATCTGGTATCAAGGTGGTACAGTATTATAATAACTGCAATTTGAAAGGCCTTATTAAAGCATGTACAAAGACTTAATTTGTAATCAACAAATATTTGATTAAGAATGGTTCTTAATAACTTCTTAATCAATATCTTAAACCCTTAATTAAGTCGTTATTAAACCAAAACTATTCCTAACAAACTATTTGTTCATTATGAATTAAGTCTTGTTCATGCTTTTGTAAGGCTAATTAAGGTGTAGTTATTATAAAGTGGAACCAAAATCAATTCTGGACCCTTACAAGCCAGGGCAAAGACACACCAAATACTTGTCAATGTCATCCACTAAAATTGCCCCCCTTGATAATGAGCATGAGTTCATTCAGAAATGTTAACTCAAAGTCTGAAAACATTTTGAAACTGGATCTAATCAATTGGTTGTATCAGTCAGAATGAAACAATGTGTTTGAATCCACCCGGTTGCCCTTAAGAGTGACGGACACAGTGTTCTGTAGACACGAGACACTGTTGAAGAGATCGCTTTGCTTTCTCAGGAGCTGTTCTACGAGGACCGGCACTACCACGAGCACTGCTTTCGCTGTTTCCGCTGCGACCGCTCTCTGGCCGACGAGCCCTTCACCAGCCAGGACGACGCCCTGCTCTGCAACGACTGCTACTGCAACGAGTTCTCCTCCAAGTGTGTGGCCTGCGACAAGGTCGTCATGCCAGGTAATGCACGCCATGGAACAGTTTAGAAAAGCGGTGTGCAACGAGACAGTTTATTGGAGAGACAAACCTTCAGTTTGAGATGGCGTGGATGGGACCAGATGTTAATCGTAGTAAGGAGGGTAAAGTGGGACAGTTGCAGCGTTTAGACAAGGTGACAGACTGGGTGGCTTACGTATGTGAAAACAACATTGGCCAATAAAGACAAGCAGATTAACGAAGAAATATGGCAAGAGTAATTTTCACATTACGGTTATATTCATATTTTTTTCTCTAAACTTCTCATGAGTGTGCATGGAAAGTAGGCTGATGGTGAAAATCCAAAACATGCCAAACCGAAAAAGTTCATCTGTGGCCACAGTGTAAGAACAGAGTCAAACCATCTTTTGCAAAACTTTGAATGAGACGGACCAAGAGGGGTATTCAAGTTTCTCTATGTGATTTTTCATGTCAGTGTTTGAGTGATATCGACATTCAACAGTAAGATAACAATAAATGTTGTCGCAAAACATTTTTGTTCCATGAAGCCAAAGAATCAAGTATACACATATGTGTTTATTATTATGATGATTATGCTGTAAATGTCTTTTGGCTTGGAATAGAAAAATGATGCGTAGCTCAGTTGGTAGAGTGCTTGTCCTCTGAAGGTCAGCGGTTTGAATCCCGCTCTCGACATAAACATCCTTGGTAGATCTACTGTCCCACAGGATGACAGTTCTGTCCCAGCTGTCTCAGGTGTCCTTGGGCAAGACACTTAACCTACCTCACCCTGAGTGCTTGCATACACTGTGACATGTGTGTGAATGGGTGGTTCCTTAATGGAAAGCACTTTGAGTGATCTGAATGTGGAAAAGTAAGGTAACTGCAACCTTTTGTTTATAATTTATGTTCCTAGTTTGATCTTGGTCTGAGGTCAGTTCAGTCTTGATGTAGATATGATTTGTGATTTTCTGTGTTGGTACTGGTTTAGTCCTGGTCTAGTCCATGTTTGTTTCTGTGTTTAATCACAATTTTGATTTAGTGTGTGTGCAAGTGTGAAAACACCAAATGAATTCAACTCTTAGGTCATAAATAGTTTCATAAATCTATATCATCATAAGTTATCTCTATTTTTTGTAGAACTGTAGGTTGACAAAGGGTCATTTTTCTTCTGTTCATTGCATTAACTCGACTGTGTATGCTGCTATATGCTAACAAGCTCCTCTTGGTGTAAATTGTTGTACTCTGCTCTAAGTGGTTAATGTGCATGTCGTCCACTGTTATAGCTACACCATCTAAACAGTTCCCTCAATGGTTTCTTATTTTCCAAGATTCCTGTGATAAGCTGCTCCCAGGTCTTATGTGTAGATATAGTATCTCATCATTATTGTAAAAGGTCCCTAATTTCCTGATATTAAATCAGTATCTCAATCCTAACTCAGTTTTGAGGCCTCTGAGTTCATCTAGGTCCAGTTTTATGAATTATACAAATATACAATGCATGAATCAGCATACCTTTGCCAGAAACCCCTACAGCTTAGCATCAACGTCAAACATGGCGCTATTTCAAGAGGACATATAAGGAGAAGACAGAGAGAGGTTTATTGACTGTGGGTATAAACAGGAGCACATTCTGCAGACTGCGCTTCCAGCTACGACTGACCTACTTCCAACCTAAGGATTAGGTGAATCGACTTGGATAAATAAAACATTACATTTGTGTTGCAGTATTGTAAAGTTCAGACGTGAGCAAAGCAGACTGGGAAGACTTCTTTTAGGCAGTGTTCACATACACACACACACCCGCACACACACCACACAATCACACACACACTGGTTTGGGCTTTGTTTGATCTCTATTTAGTCCTGACGTTGACTTGGTTTGGTCATGTTCTTGTCCTGGTTTAGGCATGTTTGGTTCTGAGTGTAGACGATGTGGTGTGTGTGCAAGTGTACATGCCATCCACACTCGTATCCAACACGCAGAGACAATTTACACACAAGGAACACATTTTACTGATAGTTAAACAATCCTTTATCAAAGTAAATATGTTGTTATGTGTATTTAGTCTTTAAATCATATCCATTGTGTAAATTACACCAGCTTTGGCCATTATTTACAGTTTGGTTGCTAGGTAACAGTTGTGGAATCACCTCTCATATCTGCTGCTCATGCCTAACCAGGAAGTAACATATTAAACTTCATCAAACCTTTCAAACTAGTAAAAACAAGATTTTTGTCAAATATTAAAGATCATCATATGAACTACATTGTAATCAAATGTGTTGTAGTATATATGCACTGTAGTCATAAGTTTTTAATGTATATTTTGTAATAAACTAAACTTCTAAACTTGGAAAGCTCTGTTGCACTTATCCAAGCATGGGGCATGTCACATACCATTGCAGGATAGGGCCATGGGTCACGAGAGAGTTCTGGATAACAACTTATGTTCAATGGTCCTTCTTAGCTGACTTCAAAAATGCCATTTTTGTTTTGTCTTTTCATTCAAAATCTTGTGCAAAATCATCCACTGAAATATGCTATAACTCCATAACAATAAAACCATAAGAACTCAACAGGCAGAAGGTAATGCTATGAAGTGCTAGGGGACATAAAGAAAATCTGATTTCCTGCAATCGGAAAGTTACTGCGGTGGCTGCGGTATTATGATTCAAAATAAAATAAACTGTACTGAAACAAAATGAGTTTTATATACCATCACGCAATAATTTCATCTTTTTACAGCCTGCTAAAAGTACCACCAGGAGCAGCGAAATGACTTTAACAGGAGATTTCAAAAGGATAATAGGTCCCTTTAGCCGCTCATTCTTTCCATCCATCATTATGTCTATTATATGAATGTATTTTCTGTGCTCTTAGGCTCGAGGAAGCTGGAGTACGGCGGCTCCACATGGCACGAGGGCTGCTTCATCTGCCACAGCTGCCAACAGCCCATTGGCTCCAAGTCCTTCATCCCAGACAAAGACGAGCACTACTGCGTCTCCTGCTACGAGGACAAGTTCGCTCCTCGCTGTACACGCTGTAAAAAGGTATCTGTCCACCAAAAAAAACAGCAGATAAACTAACAAAATGCTTCTGGATGCTTGTGGTGCATGATTGACGCAGTTGGTTTTATCTTTTTTAATGAAGGGATAATATAATGTTGATTCAAAAGTTTGGAAGCATAGCATGTTCCCAAACAAAGACCGGAACCAACCATTTAAATGAATGTAAATCATTTATTCAGTATTTTGACCGCTTTATTATTTGTATAGCACATTACAAGAGCAACAACTGAACCAAAATGCTTTACTTTAGTGCATTAAAGCAGGTTAAAATGCGACACAAAGCAATAAACATATAATAACTGTGACAAATAAGCCTTTAGCTTGTTTTTTAACAGTACATGTTTGTTTGTTTTTATCTGAAATGACCATCTGTGTGTTTCAGTATCGGCTCACTTACATAGTACAATGAAAATACAAAAATATAGAGTGATACTTTCCCATTCATTTGATCAAACTAACAAATGTGTAGAGCAATATAGGGTGGTCAAAAGGAAATTGGATTTAATCCTATTTTTACTAAAACGCCTGAAAAAATGAACCCCATTTAAAACAAGCTGTTCATGAACCCTCTAGAGTACAAAACAAGTAGAAACAAGCTCTGCCCAGAGGAAATCAGATTTTGAATTCTGCCTAGATTTTCTTTGTTAAATATCTGAATGAGTAAAGCTGGAGTCCGGAGGTATCGGCTGATTTATAGCATTTATTAGGTTTTGACAATTCTCAATTAAAAGCTGAAGGTAAATTCACAAAAAGTGAGTTTTAAGGACTTGTAATAAAGCAAAAATGTGCAGTATGTGAATCCATATAAACGTCCTATTAATTTCTCCTTTTATTTCAGTTTTTTTTTTTGTGGGTTTGGAGTACAAACTGACCCCGATGCTTCCCAGAATGATTGATTTGCCTGGAAATAAGAGGGTTACGGCTTTATTTTTATGTACAGAATATCAAGCACCTTGAGAGTTCACCTTTATAAGATGGAGGACAAAATGGAATAAATACAGAAAAAGTCCAATGTTCCATGCAAGTGTGAGGGGTTAAACTACCGGTACTATCGAAACTAGATTCTCATTTGAACTACCGCTATACATAAAAAATCTGATCTTTTGTGAACTGTTATAAAATGATCTTAGGCTTTATCAGAACTAGTAGAAGATCACAGTGTTTATTAAAGAAAGAACTATTATTTTTTGTCGATATTGTCTAAACTAAGCATTGTCCAAAAAAAGAGCATTTTTAATTATCATTGTGGTATCGAGAATCAAGTATTTTCCTAATATGATTTTACTCCCCCACAATACACTGTACACGATTGTGAATGATGGCTTACTGAATGCACTCTGCAGGGATCCAGAAATGAATTTACTATATTTTTTAATAACTTTGTTTCAGACCCTAGCTAAAGGCGGAGTGACTTACCGAGACGAGCCGTGGCATAAGGAGTGCTTTGTGTGCACGAGCTGTAAGACGCAGCTGGCCGGTCAACACTTCACCTCCAGGGACGAGAACCCCTACTGCCTCAAGTGCTTCGGAAGTCTGTACGCCAAGAAGTGTGAGGCCTGCTCCAAGCCCATCACAGGTAACGCAGTGTTCGCCGATATCACATGCATTATTCTTAGTCTTTTTGCACTCATTTTGGACTTCTTAACCTGATATTTGCTGTTGTGTCTTGCAAATATGTCACAGCCTCAGTTGGCATGAAACAATGGAAGAAAGCAGTATGAAAGGAAGCATTTTGAGCACAATTATCAGATTTATTTCAGTGAAGGTGCGCAAGTATAAAAGTTAAAAACACATTGAAGCATCATGGCTTATAGCATTATTATATGGATGAAGATTTAAAAAGTCAGATTAGTGGAATCAAGGCAAGTCAAGGGCAGTTGGTCTTCATTAAAATACACATTTACCCATGAATTTGCTATGACATTAAGTAGATTTGATCCATTTAAAGTCTGTTTGGTTAGATTTATTTTCTGGGTCAGTCTTGGAGATGCAAATGCTATCGCTTCTTTTTCTTTTGGGATAGCGTTAATCTTTCAGAAATGTCAACCCAATTCAGGATTATGCACATTCAGCAAGTGGTCTGATGCTGAAGGAAAAACAAAAAGACATTGAACTGGAAAACTCGAACTGACAGTGAAGCGCATGTGTTTATGGTTTGGACAGATAGACAGCTATTGTGTAGAGAAGGGAACAATCAACACACAATTCACTTTCTGCTATTTCAGCATTTGAAGGGATCAACTAGGCTTAAATCATAAAATTATTGACTTTGGACTTGTAGAATATGCAAGTTTAGATGAAATATAATACGTCACTTAAGGCTGCAAGATAAATTTAGTTAAAAATCACTATTTGATTGGTAACAGGAAGTCAATTGTTAAAGGTGCTGTTTACGCAATATTATAATTCCATGAGTGATGTATTTAGAGTAATTGCGCACGCAGCCTGGTACTTATGTAAACATTCTAAACCATTTATTGTAATGAGGCAGCCAATAAAAACACTCTAATTTTGAAGTTTGCAGACAGCGCAAACAAGTAGTTGTTTATTTGTTTATTTGAGAGTAATAACTCTCAATATCTAACGTCAACCTTCTACAGCCTTTCTAAATTTCTAAATTGTGCTTGAAAATGCTAAGTGCTAACTCCTGGAATGGTAAAGGTTAATGGAATACAGGTGATATGTTTCCAAAAATCTTGGAAGGGACTATTGTGATTATAATTACATAATTTCTCCAAAATGTTGGACAAAGATTACCGCAAACTGTTTTCAGTATTGGCATCCCACCTGACTTCAGAACGATGTATTCAGACCTCAAAACTCCTACCATGGACACAATAAATGGATTCCTTTGGAGCATACATTTGGCTGCAAGAAGAAGAAGAACAACCATAAATGACCCAAACAGCACCAACAGTCAAATTGTTCATCCCTATTCTAAATACAGCTTTCGTTATACATTTTGCTTCTATATTTGCAACTCTGCTTTTCCCCCTGTGTCGTAGGGTTTGGAGGAGGGAAGTACATTTCATTCGAGGAGCGTCAGTGGCACCAGCCCTGCTTCACCTGCAGCCAGTGCTCGGTCTCTTTGGTGGGGGCCGGCTTCTTCCCAAACGGGGACAAGATCTTATGCCGTGAATGCCACACCAATCTATAAGACTCATTACTTCAGCAGCCTTCCCCCTTTACAGTGACTCTGTTTTGACTCACAGCATCGGACACAACCATGCCTATGCAAAGATACACAGGGCTTCTCCTTAAGCTAAGCATACTTGATCCTTATCGTTCAAAAAGCAGTTTGATGCTGCATGGAAGTCATAGGATGGGTTTTGTTTTTGAGAGTTGTTTTTAGTAAATCTTTAATCAATGGTTAGATGGAGAGAAGGTTCCAGTATGTTTTAAATGCAGGATTTGCATTAGGGGCACCGTGGATGAATGCAATTGCTGTACAGCCCTACATAACAGAGTCTAACTGAAAATATAAGAAAAATAATACATACACTAATAATGTGCCTTAAAGCTTGATATCCAAAAATAAGAAGCTAAAACCAAAGAGATAAAAGTGCAAGTCGCTTTTTAAAAGAGTTTGTGGTGAGGTTAGAGAAGAAACAGAAAAGTGTAATGATTTTGTGAGTGTTTTTTCTTATAATGGGCGTAAGAAAAAATGTAGTTGAATGCAGTGGTTCTTAAATGATGGGTCTGGACCCGGAGGTAGTATAGATGGAGAATTTATTATATTATATTAAAAAAGTGCTTATTTGTTCATGAAAGAGAAAAATTGCATCTAACAATCAATTAATTTGCTCCAAATGCATTTTGAATTTTGCATCTTCCTTCAGTGAGTTTGCTAACGTGGGAGAAAGCATAACACGGTTGTAAAAAGTAGTGACAAATGTATGACTAGAAACAAAGGAAACTAATCAAATAATGTAAAGATTTCAATCAATTCCGTCGCACTTTGGCTAATGATGCTCCTCTTTCCAGTATGTGCACATAAGAACATTTTACACACTTTGACTGTCATGTTACTGCTTACTTTTAAGTCTTTTTTTTTACTGCACCAATTCCAGTGGACACTAAAAAGGTGCTTGAGCTGAGATATGTTGATTAAGCAACAGAGACCGCAAAATGCTGGATAATTAAGTCCAAAACAACTGCTGGAGAAGGTGGGAACACTCAGAAAATGTAAATGTAGACCACAACCAAATGTCACCTTTTTCATGTCATTATTTTATGTTGATCCAAAGCACATAATGATGATTTTATGATATTCTACATAATACTACATTTATGGAAAATGTGAATGTGAATATTTAAAGGTGGGCATATTATGCTAAACAGATTTGATGAGATTTCACTTTTAACCTCTGTGTTCCCTTATCTTTCTCTTACTCAAAGTTGTATTTTGATCCGATGCAATTACTGTACGTAAAGTGCTCCAAAAATACCAGTTTTCACCTATCCCCTATAGTTATTTTAAAATGTAAGATTATTTTAAAATGTAAGATTCCAAGGGTTCTTTAAAAAATAAAAACTAGTAAATGAAAAGTTGCAGGTTATTATGGTGAAATGCCACTTAAAAGGGACAGGCCTATTTGTTCTAGTTTTGAACAGATAGTCGATGGTCCCATTTGGTCCCAATAGTGCGGTTCACAAAATGCAAAATGATGATCTACTCATGTTGCCGTTTTGGACAAAATGCCTGGAAAAAAGCATAATATGTCTCCTTTATTGAAACGTTTTATGTCTGATCATCAAGAACAGTATTGTAAGGGCTTGATCCTTTTCTTCAATGATAAATACAATTGTTCTATTGACACTTGTTCTATTAGCTGCATTTGAATACCCCCTGTGCCTCAACATCTTGGAATTGTGCTTGTACTTTTGATTTGTAAATATTTTTCTGTCACTGATGGAACATGCATGTTTTCATTCCTCTTTATTACCACGCTTTAAAATCAGCGTTTTATCGTTAGTGTGTAAAATGATAAATGTATTTCTATAACCTTTTTTCAGCTTTGATGCTGGTGAGTCAGAGTTGGCATGTATGCATTTCAGCGTATAAACTGTGCCGTTGTGGTCACAGGCGAATGAACTTACAGTAAATCAGAAATATGTGATACGGCTACATGCTGGTTAGCTCTATTTGTGAAGTCTAATGAAATAAATGTATGCTGCGGACATTTTTATACTTTGTGTGTGTTTTTGTGGCCGCGGTTGGGTGTGCATTACTAGTTCATGAGCTCATAGTACACAGCAGTATAGTGTTCATATGACACAGTATTACTGAGGCTTTCGAGGAATGTTTTGCCTGTAACTTCCATATTTGACTGATAAAACCCATTCAACAAGAGCTGTAATCAACAAAAGAAATTCAGACATGTTCTGCGCTTTGATTGGTCGACTAAAAGGCTCTGACAAAAACTCAAAACATATCAAGTGTCCAGTGGTGGAAGAAGCTTAAAAGGTTCTACTTAAAAGTAAAGAAACATGTACAAAGCAATTACTTAAGTAAAAGTAGCACAAAAAAAGTCTTTCCTTAAGCAAAAGTTTTGAAGTACCAGTTTGAAAATGTACTTTAAGTAATTATAAGTGTTAAATTCTGTGATTTTGATAAAGAATTGTGCTGATCTCTGGTCAACAGTGGCAATCCTCATCAATGTATACATTTTTCTAGTGAATTTGACGTTTGCGTTTTTGTTAGTTTGAAGCTTGAGCTTGAAATCAAAAACCTTTCCCACCACGAGCGCGCTAAAACAAACTCTTCAAACCATATGAAAACTGCTTTTTACTTTTCAGTCCTGTTAAACATGTAGTGTAGACAGCACATATACCTGCTCTCATATGTGGTGGAGTAAAAGTATCCACTGTAAAATTGACTAAAGTAAAGTACAGATAGCTTAAAAGGTTACGTAGGTACAGTATTTTTACTTTTGACCTCGAGACTACTGGCAATCATGCAATTACAACAATGTATATACAGGAAACTAAGCAGTGTATAGCGTTCTACTTTCTGCTAGTGTCTATATAAATCATTTAAAATCCCACGCAAGAATTATTACTTGACAAAAAATGATGGTCGACCATCGACTGATCAATCAACTAAGCGACTAAAGGTCAACAGGCCAAATGTTCCTTTACTGTAATACAGTAATAAAGCGTATGATTAATAATAAAGCCGCCCATGCTCTGGCGTTCATGCTGACTGGACTGTTTGATGTGACCGTACACACACAAAAGGAGCAGAGCCGCTCTCCAGGCTCACGGCCCGGGTGCGATGTCCTCCTCCCTGCACCAAGTTGCAGATTTTTTCACCAAAAAAGGAAATGGAAAAGTTGTAGCAGCTCAGGCCGGGAGGGGGGAGGGAAGACAGAGAGAGCGCGAGAGAGAGAGTGTGAGTGAAGGGGGAAGGGGGGGGATGGTGGAGTGAGAGAGAGGATGTCAGCGGAAAAGCTCTGTGGCACTTTCGTTCTGCATGTGTCTGGCAGGGTCAGCTCTTTTGGCTTTACGTACGAGTGGTGACCAGGATGTTGTCTGGATGTGTCTATGGAAATGAAATGAGGTTACAGTTTAGCTCATGGACAGGTAGGTTCTTAGAAAACATAATAAAACATAATCATAGAAAAGAATATATGAAAAAATGGCACTACTTTCTGTCTTTCTACTTACTACTATTTGAAAAACAAAACTTTGAAACAAATCAGTTAGTAAATCAAAGGTTTCACAGTACATATCTAGTGATTTGTTAGATTTGTATTATTTTTAGATGTATTAAGATAAATATATGTGGTGTTTTGTACTGTTATTATTCATTGTTTTATGTTGCTACACTTTAAAGTAGTCACATCAACATTCTATAATCCCTGAGCTAGAAAACAATATATCTGTGCTTACTGGTTCTATTGACATGAAACAAACAAAAACTGGGGCAAAGTCCAATGTTTTCTTTGTCAGTTTAAAACGTAAATGATTTCACTTTTGTTTGTTTATACTTTAAATAAACAAAAGTGAAATAATTTTCTCACAATGGCCTCAGAAAGTGGTGCCAGTATTCAGCTCCAAAGACGTGGTTGCCGTCGGTTGAAAGGACTTTTAAAACCATAAGAGTATCGTTGCAAGTTTGCGGCACCAACCCCAAACAAACAACGCTAAGGTTGTACATTTTCTATTTTGGATTGAATTTCTTTAAAAAACAGTAAATCTCCCATTGAATTTCATAGGCCCATTTGAGATTATGACATCACCAAACTGCAGCGCGACAACGCAACCGCAATTGACTTTGAGAGTTGAATTCTGATTTCTGATTTGAGTAACGTTTTCAAATCCAAATAAGTGATCCGAGTCGCATGGTAGCAGAGTGATTAGCATTGTTCGTCATTCCAAAATAATATGCTTTTGCTGCTCATGATATTGTCCAAAAAAAAGACACGAAATAACTTGGAACTATTGACTAACTTCTGCAAAAAGTCATCTTGACCCTTCACTTCTTAACCTTTTTGTCAGACATAGCTCCGAAACACACACGCTCATTTAAACTAGCGGTTCGAAAAGTCACTTTACTCAAACACATCGGAGGATCATTATTAGACCTACATAAAAGCAAACACCGTGATTTGAGCGCGGCCTCTCAGTGTGACAAGATAAACACCAAATGTCACAACCACAGCCCATCAGGGGGCGCTGTTTTAATGCACTGTGTCAGGTGTTGTGCCAATGTTGTCACAAGTAATTTGTCTGGAAGGAGGTGTGTCATGTTTCCCACACAGTCACTCCAAATGGTACACGTTAAATACGCTTGTTGTATGCGAGCAAACAGACCAGGGTCAAAGAAAGTACAGAGAATAAACCAATATATTACCAATAATATTTTTGTCATTCTAAACTGAAGAGTATTTAAACTATAGGATTCAACTGAAATGACCAAAGTACTTTGTTTGTAAAAGCTTTGTTTAAGTACGACTACTTCTCCACATCTACGACTAATGGTACTATTGACAGTAGTATTATTTGTAAATGCTACCCGTGGTTTCAGAATGATGAATGATTAGGACTGTTGTGTGGCCGTGGCAAATAACAATTAAAAATGAATATATTTTATTCTATTCAATGGGGAAATGTCCTCAAAAGGTCACAGGAAGTTGAAACCCATGACAACTAATAATAGCCTACTATACTTTACTGAAACAGATGTCCTCTTGTTTATTTGCAATAGTTGTTACAGATAAAGAAGCCAAGGTAAGTTTCCAAGAATACATCGGCAATGCAAGTTTATTTGTACACAAAGTAATTCAAAGTGCTTTGAAGAACAATAAAAGCTATATCAAAACCACAATACAAACAAATACAATACAAAAATAAATAAATAACCATTATAAAATATACTTTAAAAGAGAAGAGTGCAGATAAAATCCTTTCTCTCACATGCACAGCTAACTAAGGTGTTTTCAGACTAGATTTGATTCTGGCACCAGCAAGAGGCCGGTCCCTGAGCTCCACGTTTAGTCCTGACTCTGGCACCAGCAGGAGGCCGGTCCCCTGAACTCCACGTTTAGTCCTGACTCTGGCACCAGCAGGAGGCGGTCCCTGAACTCCACGTTTAGTCCTGACTCTGGCACCAGCAAGGAGGCCGTTTCTGAGCCTCACGTTTAGCTGACTCTGGCACCAGCAGGAAGGCCCGGTCCGAGTTCCCTGAACTCCATGTTTGTCCTGACTCTCTGGCACCAGCAGGCAGGCCCGGTCCCTGAGCTCCACGTTTAGTCCTGACTCTGGCACCAGCAGGAGGCCGGTCCCTGAGCTCCACGTTTAGTCCTGACTCTGGCACCAGCAGGAGGCCGGTCCCTGAGCTCCACGTTTAGTCCTGACTCTGGCACCAGCAGGAGGCCGTCCCTGAGTTGAGGTTCTTACCACCCAATTACCTGCAAAAGTTTGTTTTCTGTCACTAGTTCCCTTTACTGACAAATAATGCTGTATACTTTGACAGTACTTCATATAAGGACATTTTCTTTCATTGTCCTTCTGTACCTGTACTTTTCACTGAACCTCTACCACTGTCGTAACTAGTCCCACTATTGATAATTCATTTCATACAGCGAAGGCATTTGCAGCTATCGCTGAAGCAAAACCAAAAAGTAAAATAATGATACATAACATTTTAGTAAAAGTGTCAGTTGGTCATAAAGTCCATAAGACTGAAGCCATTCCGATTTGGACAAGTTTGTGTTTGAGTCCATTATGAGTGGATCATAAAAGCCTCTGCAGATGATTAACATGCCCGTGCTGTTTACACTCCTCACCAGCACTTGTCACTTAAACCACTATTAAAGAGCCCGTATTTATTATTTTACGGTAAAATATTGTTAAACATCCGAGTGTTTCGAAATAATGGTTTGTAGGGGCAGGCCAAAACTGTCATTGTGTTGTATTATCAGGATCTCAAGAGGCCGCTGCTGCAGTAGTACTTTTGCAGAATGGAAATGTTGTGTCATATTTGTTTCAAATTGTTTACAGCACAAAAAAATATTTTTTAATAGGGAACATTTATTTGAAAATACCCTTTTTTTTCTCTTTTTTTTTTTACCATGTTACAGCAGGGTTTCCTCATCACTAGTTTACTCAAAGTTGCATTTTGATTGATGTATGTTTGAATAATCCGGTATTGTCCGGAAACTGAGCATCGAGTGCTTAAAAAAGGACCCTGTTTTCATCTATCCCCTATCCCCTATCCCCGCCCACATCCCTGTACTTAGTTGAGATTATTTGAAAGGTGAAGACTCAGAGTGACATGTCAGGTTCTAACTGTTCAAAAGGACAAACACATAAATGACAATCGGCCGCTCGCTAAAGTGAACTGTCCCTATGAAGATGGACAATGGGCCGTTTCCATTACATTACACTTTACGGTTCACAATGAACAGGACGTACATTGATGGTCTGCTTATGTCATAGTTCAGTCCCACTGGGGAAATCAACAAAGTAAAGAGTAAAAGTACTACTACTTAAGTACATTTTTAGGTATATACTGTACTTTATGTGAGTACATTTTGCAGGACTAAAAACCTGAAAAAAGCTTTTGTTCTCTTTTTCCACCATGTAACTGATATCCTGGCTATGGTTTGTGTTTTTGTTTGCGATCTAATACAAAACACTTATTTTGCAGACTATAAAGTAATTCCTTGAAAGATGTAAGAGGTGTTCCCATGCTGCTTTTATTAACTTTATTTTGGCTGTGATTTGTGATTTATTTGTTTCTTTAATGTTTTAGCCTAATTAAATGTTGGTCCCTTGTTATGAGACTTTGAGAAATTCAATCATCTCTTAACAAGTGAAACTCGTGTGTTTTTGCTGCTAACAGAACACACAGCAGTGCACTTTGAGGTCATGTCCCATACTCGGTCTAGACAGAACACCCAAACATGTGTCAGCTTGTGCAGAACTGCTAATATGACTGTTAACCCTCTCAACAGTCTCAGATACGGTCCACTGCATGAGCTTGTCCTTTTCAGCGTTACGGACCCCTTTACTGTTGTCGGCTCTGTCTGCAGCCGTGGAAACAGCTGGTGAGAGCGGTTAATGTCATCATCTGCTCATCCTCAACGTGATGAAATTTTACTGGGGATTTCTGTGTCTTCTCGGGCTGGAAAACGATGGTAAAGCAAGGTACTATATATATATATATCTCCATGGGTTTCAGAGTGTTGAAAAGTTAGCAAAAATTAGATATCAAAAATGACAGAAACGTCTTGTGTGATGTTCCATAAAGTTCTGACCTTATGTGGTTAATCATTCACATATTGTTTTAGACTCAAACCTCAATCAAGACATTTGCCGGCAAATTTAAGCTTTTTAATATAGCATTTAATATTGTTATGGAGATAATGCAAAAAAAGCAAAAATAAATAAATATTAAAAATCTAGATATACATTTTTGTCAACGTTTCCCACCAATGGTTGTCAATTAACAATGAATGTTTATTGGAACGTCCTCAAAATGTAGCCTTTCCATCGGTTTCAGAATGACAAGAAATTCAAAATGGTCTATTTTCTCCCCTGTATTAAAACAACACGTTTCAACAGGCTTTACAAAAAATGTGACTTATAAACATGTTAAAAAGAACATATATACACCTAAACCATGCAGTACCAAGACACTAAGGCTGGGTGTACCTCACGATACAGGGTCCACAACACAAGCATCTCCCTAAAAAAGGTCACACAATGGCCTTAATAACGTAACACGATGATGATTTATGAATAATGTACTTTTTCAGCACAGCAGCTAAAGACTTAAAGGGGAGATATTATGCAAGCTCATCGTTAATGAGCTTTTAACCTTGTTCCAACAGTGTTTCCTGATCATTCGTTTACTCAAAGTCGTAGTTTGATTAATTCCTACATGAGTGATCCTGTATTTTCCTGCAACTGAGGCTCGAGTGCTCAGAAAATTCCGCCCACATCGCTGTACTTAGCCGGGATTATTTCAAAAATTAAGACTTCGAGTGATAAAATGTCACGTAGCAACTTTCCCCCCCCCCCACAAAAAAAACATGTAAATGACAATCTGCTGCTTATAACAGCGAAATTTCACAACAAAGAGGCGGAGCTTATCAATGGTCTCATTTCTATTACCATGCCGTTTTAGATCAATATTGCAGTTTACAATGAACAAAATGGACACGACTGATCTACTTACATTCTGTAGCACAATACTAAGTACCTGAAAAAAGCGTTAAGTTAAGGAAATAATAGTGAATTCATGTAGTTTAAAAGCATTGGATACAAATTCTCATATCGATACACATGTCACCAAGAAGTCCACGGCATACCAGTATTTGAGTATAGCCCTACAAGGCATACAAGGCATAAGTAGTAGTAGTCGTAGTAGTAGGAGTGGTGTGTGGGATGGACAGGCTGTAGTTCCTGAAACATAGAGACCAAAAGGGTCAGAGAGTGCGTTTACATTAGTGACTTGGGAGGTGATGGTTGAGAGATAAAAATAGCAGACTGACAGTGACGGACATGTAGCTTAAGAACAGGGTTGGAAATGCAGTCTTCCTGGTTGAATGCTCCAGCTCCATATAGAAATACTACACAAAAGTAATGTTATTTATTCCAGCCCATAATTAACTGCACTCCAGCAGTTCTTCCATGTCTAGTTAATTGTTTATCCTCCATTAGTTCTGGCCCATTGGCTCGGGACTCAGAGCAGCTGTAGAAGATGAGCTGAGTGAGTGAATAACCTCCCAGCATGCCTCTGTGTCCCAGGCTTACTCTCCACTCTCCATTACCCGCTGCCCTTGTGCCTTTGGGCCAGTGTGTCTGTGGCTTGGCGCGGTCCTCCTCAGCGTTCACTCCCCGCTGAGGTCAGGAGGGTTTGTTTGCACAGAGCTCTCTCAAGCTGTAATGAGGAAAACAAGGACAGTTTTCCACAGTTCAGGGTCGTGTCCACTGTGTACAACATAACAAGTCTACTTCAGAGCCTGTACCTCTCTGTGATGGACTACAGCTGGGGTAGGCCTAAGTGTAGACACCCACTTTACTTTATATTTGATCTACTGAGTAAATGATTCTTGCTTCCCACCAAATAAACAAAAAAGTACTATAACTAATTATAACTGTTTAGAATGTATGTTTATACCTTACACCGACTTCCTGCAGGAATAGCCTTTTGTTTTAGTTTAATGGGGATAAGCAAAGCCCCCGGAGGACCCCCACCCAAGCTTCTGAAGAACCTTTCTGCTGCGAGGAATGAAACATGCAAGCAACCCTACCAATTCAAGCCGGCTATAATGAAGAATATAACATTCTGAGGGAAAATTGAGGCGATATGCAATGCTTATTTGAAGCTGCATTACTCTGTTTTCAATCAGCAAAAGGAGGAAGTCTGTATTTAAATCTATCATTCCAAGCTCTCACAAATCCTTTGTCACATTGGTAATATTCACAATCATGGGTCTTCAGGTGCATACACAAATTTAGAGCAGCTTTTTTTATAGAGCAAAGGGAAGCTATCCCAGTGCTGCTTGTAAAATGCCATAAGCATTTTACATGTACAGAAATTGACTCATTTACAGGAATAAAATCATGTATCCCAGCTTCAAATCCATAACAAGCTATGTCTTAAATGTAATGGGGACTTGGTAATACAAGCATTTTTCCTTTGCTCTGGTGATAAAATGGACATGCAAATGCTCAAATAAAGAGGTTTGAAACAAGCTGTAGTTTGCCCATACTTCCTCACCAGACTCAATGTGATCATTTCAGTGGCCACTACATTGAGATACATCTACAAATTTGAAGCCTCCTCTGCATTTTGTTTGCTCAGATATCAGGCTGAATTACGTTGACTTGTTTTATTTCAAGGCGCTAAATGAGATCTACCCATGGCTAAAGAGTCCAAATAATATGTTTTAAAAGCCTGAATAATGCATATCATAAAAGCCTACAAAAACATTTTCTTTTCCAGGAAGTGTGTGAAGGTGTTGACTTTTTTTAAGGACCACTCTGTGAGTCAGATTTAGAGCTCTGAGAATAGACTTATTTGGACAGGCCCATCCTTTTCCATGTTTAACCTGCAGAACACAGAGGTTAAGGCTGTCAAGTGAAGGGCCATTATGTGTGAGGGATTTCTCTTAAGGAAGAACACAGTGTGAAGTTGCGTCACCGACACCCATCATGTCTGTGCTGTTTCTGATGCACTTTTTTGATTTTCCCCTGCAGCAGCTTTTATAGGGTTATAGCGCCCCTTGGTGGTATGATGAAGAAGTGCACGTTATCAGAATCAGGATTTGCTGTCAAGAAAAACTTGAAACCAAGTCAAATGTGTTGCTGCATGAGATAATTGCCATCTCTCTGCCGTTGAAAGAGATGTTTAAATGCTCTTCAAACAAATTGGGGGCAGGGGGGGTTTAAATGGTTAAAACATAATCCCTATAAAATAGGCTGTAACAATTAAATTTTCTATTCCATATAATACGTTTTAAACAATGTATTATTTATATTTTTTTGACCAAATATTACCAAATATATTGACCAAATCTCAGGTTGTGAATCATTAGCCTAAAATAGGCAAGGTTCATGGTCGAATCAATGACATACATGTTGAGGACTTTTAACCTTGATTGGACAAAATTCTTTACATAATCGTTGGCTCTAATGTCAATAATCCATCACCATACTTTATTCACTACAGCATCCTGACTGTAGGATGCATAAATGTTCTGTGGTCCTTCCACATTTTCCCAGAAGAGGGCTCTACAAAGCAAAGAACCCTCGAGGTTTGGAACTGAACTGATGAGCTGAACTCAGTAGCACAAATGTATACGTGTGTATTTCTGTATTTTTTTCAGTGATTTAGGGCTTTGAATAGATTATTCAAGTTTATGGTTCAAAGAAAATAATTGCATAAGGGTGACTTGATTCAAATGTTTAATCTGAAACTTTAAAAACTGTGAGTAATTTTATGTACTTTTACTCATCTGTTTGGAAGTACAAATAGGCCTCTTCAGTATTTCTGGCTGCTCTTGCAACAAATGTAACCAAAACGTTATATTGACAGTGTCTATAATATATATATTTTTTATTGTTTTTGACCAGAATTGTTTCTGACCAGAATGTACACATTATTTTATGTTAGATAATCCCATGATCCCATGAACTACTTTCTTTTACTCTCAGACAAATGTTTTGATGTGTACGTTTTTACTGTCATATTAAACTAAACTAAAACTATTTACGACTTTACGCCCCTCTATCCGTGGAAAAGCAGCCTCTTCCCTCCTCCAGAGCTCCAGTCTGCGGGCACAGCGAGGGTGGTCAGGGTGCTCTCCTCACTCGCCCTGAACTTTCTCTCACCCGCACGATGACAGCAAACTTCTGGGAGACTTCCACAGGGATTAGGCCATTTCTACAGAGCATTAAGCATTAGCAGAACACCCTAGGACGGTGCAATCTGATGGGGCGGGTCGGGGGCATCTGAGGTGAACAAATACTGACAGAACAGAGACCAAATACAAATAATGTCAACCATTTTCAATATTTGAAAAAAAAAACCCAACCCATCAAAAACAAACAGGGCAGTCTTTAGTTTAGAGGTTATGAAGGCATTTTATAGATTGTTGGGAAATGGATACTTCACTTAGATTTCCTCTTTTTCTGGATTTGTCATTGTGAATCTTTCAAACCATGTAGAATTCATACTTCAACATTGACACATTGCCATTGTGCTTCAGCATGGTTGGAACAGTAAAGGCTCCTTTGGCTATGAGAAACAGGACTTTTATAGGTATTTACAGATAAGAAGTGACTATAATGAAGAAATAAACAAAGCAACAATTATCATAACTCTGACTGAAATCTTTATTAAGGTTTATAAATCAAATCTTTCAAGGGGAATAATATTGATATGCATTAATGACCTGGACAACCTATCTACTAAATACATCAAAATGGGAAAAAGAGGGTCATTTTGTTTTGATAGATGAGGAGTAGGAAAACATGTGTACTTCTAAATGGAGAACCACAAAGTCTTAAGTTTGGGGGGAGTTCTGTTGGAAGAACGTGACTCGCTTTTTTATAACACAATGTCAAAGTGCACATTATTCACGGGGAGGGACTATTTTTGACACCATCACACTCAATTTCAGAACTATGTACCTATGCCCCAAGACCCCTGCCATGAACACAATAAATGGATACCTTTGGAACATACTTTTGGCAGCAGGAAAAAAGGCCATCACAAAAAAATGGATGACACAAACGGCAGAGATGATTAAGGACTGGACAAAATGGGACTCATATCGTGGACCTAGTATGCTTTGACCTTTCTTTTTTCTTCTTCTTATTTTTCATTGGATGCCTTCATTTCTAAATTTGCAAATCTGTCTTTTGTCTAGCCCTGTCTTCCCCCCCGCACAAACCGCAATTCAACACTATACATATATTGTCGCTGACACATTGATTAATATGCACTGTCCTAAATAAAATCATTAAATAAATAAAATTCATATTAAACAAAATAAAAAAGCAGCAGTAAATGCATTTGAATAAGCACTTAAAAAACATTATATTATTTCTAGTCTATTCTTTAATTTAGTTCTAATCTCTCTTAACTACGTACCTTTCTGGTAGAGAGTTCTGCTTGTCTCCATGTTACTGCTTTGCCTGGAATATTCCACAGCGTAAACTAATCTATCTCCATGGAGACAATCAGATGGCACCCCAGCCATTACTGCTCACAGCAAGAATGTATGTTTTTATATTATTTTTTCTTTCTTTCTTTTTTTTAGTTTTAGCAATAAAGACACCTGTAAGTGAACAGATACAAGATAAGTTTAATAATATATTGTAGAACAATCCAGCCAAAGCAGTAATGAGCAGGTGTTGGACCCTCTATGTCAGAAAAGTTACACAGTGCACCTTTAAAAAGAAGATACAAATTTGTATAGTGTACAGAGGCATGAACAGAGGCTTGAACTTTATGTATTCAACAATTGGTAATAGCAATATATTAAATGTTTAAGTCACTATTTCCACATCAATAGACCCATCTACTTTCTCTAATGACACAATGGTGAGACACACATGCACAGATGCACTGATCCCTGAATGACGCAACATTCTCTTTGAGGCATAGAAGAAATGTTAATAGCCCAAAACATGAAATCATGCTGGCAAAGGACTGGCAGCTCTTTGTGTCAAATTACCATTTTTTTCAGTTGGGCACATCGAGGTGCATGGAGAGAGTGGGCAGTACCGACTGCTTTAACCACTGGAGCCAACCTCACAATTTATGTTCAAGTGTTCATGCGCGGGGGGCATCGTGATGCAGCACTTAAGCAACCATTTCTTTTGGTCAAACCGGAGTGTTTTGTTCTCCTGCTTTACATGTTTCAGCTACTTCCTGAGAAGTATAACGGGCGGGTGTAGTGACAGGCTGACAGGACATATGTAGTATGCTTATGCCTTCATCCCCTGTGTGTGGTAAGGTGTAGGCTCCCTCATCTTGATTCATGCCCCTTGGACCTCGCTTGTGGATCTCGATAGCCTCTCTGATCCAGCGGTGGTATTTGCTGCTTTCAGCATGGATTACCCTGGCATTATTCCAGCCCATGATTTGGTTTTGTCTTGTGCAGTGGTCTGATTTGGCTGATTTCAGTCTTTCTTGTTCTGCTTTTTCTTTTACTGCTCGTTTGTCTGTTGGCCATTTCCTTTTCACATTCTTTCTGATGTTCTCTTTTTTTTGTTCCAAATGGGTGTCATTCATATGGCCTGATAAAAAAAACCCTCATATCCGATTTAAGACAACTACCAAAAGAAAAAGGTGGCTGGGTTTTACCTCGTCTGAAAGATTACTTTATTTCTGATCAAATCAGAGCATTGCTGTACTGGTGTGATCCGGACGACAAAGCTCAATGGAACAATATTGAGTGTAATGCTGTGCCAGAGGGTCCTGTACAGGACTTACTAGCAGATGATAAATGGCTGAGTCATCTGGAGGAAGTGGAGTATCCCTGGGTAAAATATGGAAAACATAAACTAAACAAACAAAGCAAACAAAAGACACAACATTTTATACCAAATAGCACCAACTGAGATTTTAGAATAAGAATAAGAATAAGAATAATACATTTGATTTATATTGCACTTTACATTTGACCCCAAATCCCAAAGTGCTACAAAGCAAAAACAAATAGAAACAAAAAACAAGCAACACATTACAATTTTAAATTAGCTGTAAGCTTTTCTAAAAATGTAGGTCTTTAATCCACCGTCTGAGCCCTGGGCAGGAGCAGACAGCGCTGTTGGCCTGACCGAGTCCTGGCTGAAGTGTGTGGTGATCTGGATAACAAAAGGCATTGGAGTTTTTTTACCAGATCGTAAAAGAAAATCAAATGAAACGCTTTGATATGTTGATGGAATCCTTTGGCTTGGAGCAACAGGACTTTTATAGGTACTTACAAATAAGGAGTTATTATAACCAAGAAATAAAACAAAGAAACGATTATTATAACCCTCTGACTGAAATCTTTATTAAAGCATATCAATCAGAACTTTCAAGGGGAATAATATATAAAGTATATTCATTCATTAATGACCTGGACAGCCAATCTACTGTATATATTAAAATTAAATGGGAAAAAGAGGGTAATTTTGTTTTTGACAGACAAAAGTGGGAAGATGTATGCACTTCACAATGGAGGACCACAAAGTCACATGTCTGGAAGGAATTCTGTTGGAAGATTGGGACCCATTTTTTAATAACACCATGTCAAAGTGCTCATTATTCAGAGGGAGGGGCTGAATGTTGGAGAAACTGTGGTTGCCTGGAGACACATCACTATTGTGTTCTTTGAGTGTCCTGATGCACAAAAATATTGGACAAATGTACGAGCCATTGCAGACTGTTTTTGACACCACCATCCCTATGTATCCCTATGCAACTATGTATTTGGCATTAAAACTCCGGCCATGGACAACATAAATGGATATCTTTGGAACATACTTCTGGCAGCTGGGAAAAAGAGCATCCCAAAAAAATTGAAAACACAAACTGTACCGACAATTAAAGACTGGACTGACATCATAACTGACCTATGGAAAATGGAAAAAAACTCAACTTGAAAATGAACAAATCTGAGAGAAACTGGCCTAAATGTGTGCCTTAACTTTCTTTTTCTTTGGATGCCTTACTTTCCAGAATTCTTATTTTCAATGTTACCCTTCAGAGCACGAGATCGTAGGATCAATTCCCAGGCCTGACAAGATTTTTGCATAAACTAAACTCTCTGGGCACTGGATTGCGGCTGCCCCCTGCTCCTATTGCCCCTGTGGCATTGGGGGTGTGTGCATATGGGTCTGGATCAAATTAAATGCAACAGAATGAATCTTACTTCTACAGAGATGGTTGATTTATTTTACTTATTTATTTCTATTTTATGTTTTTATGCTATGGCTTGGATTTTACTGCTTTTATTGTTGTAGGACTACTTTTCCTTTGTGTTTTAAGTGTTGTGTCTGTGCAATACTTTGGGAAACGGTTCTGTTCTGTACAATGTGCTACGATTGTTTCACATAAACAAGTTATTTCTGCAGGTGCACACCACGAGGGGGCGTTGCTCCGCTGGCTGATCGTTGCCGTGTCTGGTTCAGTGGTTCAGAGGTTCAACTCGAGTGATGAATGCGTAATTTACAGCGGGGCCGACCATTCGCGAGCTGCCCTCCCCGGGAATAATGAGAAACGGCTGCTCTGTTGCGCGCACACCCCCGCCCCGCTGGCCACGACACACCATTAGTTTTTATCCCTGTCTCTGCTTTTACGAGCCGGGGGCCGACGCCAGCGTTTGGCCCGGATCCGGATCATCGTCCCATCACCGGCTCTCCTCCATAGAGCAGACCCCCATGGTGCTTCCCGTGGACAACTGTACCAGCCTCCAACGGCACGAATGACAGCTCTGCGCTCACAGCAGTCACGGAACGGGTTTATGCTCAGCTTGAGTTATGGCCGCTTTAACGAGGCCAAATTTCAATAAGAGTATTTTCCGTAAATATAGGAAAAAGTGCACCTCTTAGTTGGTTAATTTATTACATGATTTCATATTTCAACGCTGGCTAAAGTGATGGGGTGCATTTGTTCTGCCCGGGACAAAAAGAGGAAGCTTAAATACCCCTGGTCCTTTCAATTTTTAACTTTAAGGACCACAGAGCCTACTAGCTACTACTACAACTACAACAACTACTACTTACTACTACTACTTCTACTACTACAACTTACAACACTACTACTATCACTATACTACCTACTACTACTACTACTACTACTACTACTAACTACTACACTATACGCACAAGAGAAAAATGTGGTGGGTGGTACTCAGTTTACTTGAGTAACTTTTTCAAGAAATTTTACTTCTTGGAGTAACTTTCTGACACTATACTTTTACTCTTTGAGTATTTTTATTGAAGTAACAGTAGGCTACTTACTTGAGTTAACATTTTGGTTCCTCTTCCCACTGTGAGTAAATCTACAAGTGACAAAAGCTTTATGTCCACAAGATTAAATGATCTGAACATTTGTGTTTTTTGTACTGGGTCATTACTTGTATAGAGGGCCTTTTCAGAGTGATAACTTACTCATGAATATGTTTTTAGATTTATATTTAAAAGCGATGTGTGCAGGATCCCCCATGTTAAGGGACATTTTTACTGCTTCAATTGGGGTAAATAAAATAATAGTTATTGTATTACTTACAAAAATACAAATGCAACACTTTTGTTTTTGCTCACATTTTTTTTTAGCTGAACTCCAAGATATAAATACATTTCTATATACATAAAAGAAACAAATGTTGTTCACAAATCTGTCTAAATCTAGTGAGCAATTCTCCTTTGCCAAGTTAATTCATCCGACCTCATAAGGCAGCACGAATATTGCACAGGAGTGTCTTCGGCTGGACACAATAAAAGGACACTCTGAAAAGTTCAGTTTGGAAAGGTCCCCAAGGGTCAGTATCCGTATAGAGTTGTTCTGATTGTTCTGGTTGTTGATTGTGGTCCAGTCCTCTTCACTGGCTGTGCGAAGTTGCTGCATATCGGCTGTTGTATTTGCCGATCCAGAGCGTCCCAAACATGCTGAGTGGGTGACATGTCTGGTGAGTATGCTGGCCATGCAAGAACTGGGAAGTCTTCAGCTTCCAAGAATTGTGTACAGATCCTTGCAACATGGGGCCGTGCATCATCATGCTGTAACATGAGGTGATGGTTGTGGATGAATGGCACAACAATGGGCCTCAGGATCTTGTCAGCAATCCACCCACATGCTGTCTGCCATCTGCCCATAGAAAACGGGACTCATCCGTGAAGAGAACACCTCTCCAACGTGCCAGATGACATCGAATGTGAGCGTTTTGCCTACTCAAGTCAGCTACGATGACGAACTGCAGTCAGGTCAAGACCCCCGATGAGGACAACAAGCATGCAGATGAGCTTCCCTGAGACGGTCCCTGACAGTTTGTGCAGGAGGTCCTGGCCTGATGTGGTTACACGTGGTCTGCGGTTGTGAGGCTGGTTGGACGTACTGCTAAATTCTCTGAAACGCCTTTAGAGACGGCTTATGGTAGACAAATGAACATTCAATGCTCGAACAGCTCTGATGGAACTTCCTGCAGTCAACAATTGCAATCCTGCATTTGTGGCATTGTGCTGTGTGATAAAACTGTGAGTGTCCTTTGTGGCCAGTCTGAGGCGCACCCGAGCAATATTCATGCTGTCTGATCAGCATGTGGATATGCCACACTTTGGGGTGGGATAAATTACCTCGGCAAAGGAGATGTGCTCACAAACACAGATTTAGATAGAAACGGGTCTTTGTGTATAGAGAAAAAGTTTCATATATTTGAGTTTAGCTCATGAAAAATGAGTAAGCGTAACAGAGGGATCATGTCACACATGAAGTTTCAACCATGTAGAATTCAAGACACAGTTTGGCGGAAACAGCCATGCGAAACATATTTATATATGGGTTTTAAAGCATAAGCTAAACAAAAGTCAACACACAGCAAATACACTTGCTGGCTGGCTCTTCTTCCATCTCCATGGTGGATACATGTATAAGGATGTTCTAAAAGAGCTATAGATTTGTCTAAGCTGCCTTGGTACAGAACATAGATCTGCAACCATTGCAAAATATGGAAAAACTTGTACTCATGAAATTGGACAGTCAAGAAGTGGTAGTTTTATAAACTTCATCCAACTTTATTTAGGCGCTGTACATGTTGATATTATTAATAATACTTCATTTGAGTAACACTGTGTGACATATTCAGGATCACAAGTTGTAGTTTTAGCGAGTAATGCAATGTGTAACTGAACCAAAGATTATGTTATTGTATTGTATAGTATATGGATTGCAACACCAATGGAAACATATAGCAAAACAAAACTGAAGTCTGGCTAACGTAAACATTTTCCTGCTTTTCTGACATCTGTGAATGTGGAGTAGAAAACCTGGTGTAGTTGTACGTTCTGAGCCTCAGACACATGATTACAGAACAGCTGATGATAAATAAGTGTGCATTATACAGCCCCAGGCCTTCTCAGTCGACCAGGCCTGTATTAAACCTCATGAGCAAATGTTAACACACACGTACATCTGCACGCTCCACCCAAACCTTGGTTTCATTCAGAAGTGCTTTCAAAGTGGAGCAACACCCAGACTTATGGAGACCACGAGACACATGCAGGCGGTTTGTCTTTGAGATTGTTCGATTCCAATGTATTTCATTTGCATCCATTTTATGCATTCTATGTAGGCATGGAAGATACTTACAAAAATGAATATCTTGATATTTTCTGCATTATATAACAATATTTCTTCAATATTTTCACAACGCATCAGTAATGTGCTAAAATGTGACTGTAAATGTCTTGATTGAGGTTGAAGTATTGCACAAAACGTGAGATCAAAAAAGTAACCGCAAAAGTGCAGAAATATCACTTTTTCTAATTGCTTGACAGATTGCACTAGACATTTTTGTCCCTTTTCGTGCTAATATTTCCTAGTTTTAATTACAGATAATATACCCGATGTTGTAACTTCGAATATCTCCAAAACAACTGCGATATTATCCATTTCACTATCTACTGTACATTGTCCATCTGTTTTGCGCTCCGATTATCAGAGCTCTAAATGTGTAACGATTGCTTCGCTGGCAAAATAACTACTAGTTGTGTGTCACTTCTCTGCAATTCACCAATTTGCCAATAGTCAATAGATACACAAAGATACTGGGGAAGACAAATGGCAGTCTGGGTGTTACTGACAAGTGCCTCTGCATTCTGGCTACGCATAAAAAGTCCGATTAGGATTATGTTGCTTACTTTAATAAAATATTTGATTAACTTGGAATTATCTTTGGCAGAATTCTTCATGTAATCGATGTATGCGTGTTTGTTTTGTTGAAACCCTTCATGTTCCTCCTACAATAATGAAGCAGCAGTCACACACACTCTATGCACATCCCTAAGTGCCATGCAGATATCTGGTTTCTGATGAAAATGTACATCAAAGACATAAACCGAGGAGCAGTGGTGGAAGAAGTACTCGATTTTGTTACAGATACAGGAACAAAACATTACTCGAGTACAAGTCAAAGTATGGCACGAAAAAAACCTACTTAAGGAAAAGTTTTAAGTACCTGGATCTGGATTTTAAAATGATTGTTTGCTGATTTTTGTTTGACTCCAAACATTTTATTTGTATATTTTGGTCTGCTGTTAACTCAAACTATGACAGCGCTAAAAATAACTCCTCAGCCATCTAATACAATCTAAAAAAATGAAGACTTTTACTTTTTAATCCTGTTAAAAATCTAATGAAGTAGACAGTACAGATACCTGCTCTCAAATGTAGTTGCTAAATTAAAGTACAGATAGCTTTAACTTTTGCACTTTGTTAACTTTCCACCACTGCTGAGGAGGTTACAAACTGTGCCTCTTTTGCTTCTCCTATAGATTTTACATCTTCGTCCCTTCACATATAGACACATATAATAGACCATCTGACAATATACAATCACAAATATATTCCAGTGCCTTTCTCTTCGACATCTCCTAATAGTCCATATAGATATAAAGACATAATGAGTCCTATAGATTGTGTTGATATCATGGACAGCGGTTTTAGCAAATCCATTTTCCAACAAAACAAAAACAAAATGAGAACCAGACTGGAACCAAATCCCCCAGACCAGCGGAGAGGGAGTCCTCCTCAGTGTGATCCGATCAGAGTTTAGTGCCATCGTGAGTGCGTTTGTGAAGCCCACCACACGGACACGACGGCTCACTGTAGAAACAAGGATCGACGTGTCTCCGGAGTCACCAGAGTCTGTTCCAAATCTGAAAGAATAACTCCATTGAGTTGCATCTTCAGTAACACATAGCAGCATGAAGTCAGTGGTCCGGGACACGACAGCTGTCAGTCTGCGTGTGCGTGCGTGTGTGTGAGTGCATGTGTGTGTGTGCGCGCGCGCTGGGGGGGACAGTCTTCAAAGCCCCAGCGGTCAGCAGCGATGCGTGGTTAGGTGACGGAGCTGATGGTGAGGCTCGGAGAAGTGGTGGTCCTGATGTGTCCTTTCTGCCTCCTCCTTCCTCCTCCTCCTCCTCCTCCGTCTCCTCCTCCTCCTCCTCCTCCGTCTCCTCCTCCTCCTCCTCCTCCCCCTCCTCCTGCTCGGCTTCTCCCGTGGGTGCCCTCTCGCTCCCTCCGGTTAGTGTTAGCTCTGACTCCTTTGTTCTTTCTGTCTGGAAACAACAAAACATGAAAAACATGGGTTAATGTTTTGGTATTGAACTAAAGACCAGGTTATGGCCTTATAAGAATTGTTGGAGAATAAAGGATTTGTGGTTTAAAAAAATATGGACCAGACTGTTTCTCAATGGAATGAGATGTGCACGAGTGAGGAGGGATTTTTTTTACTTTTAGTTAAATACTAAATCGCCTGCGACGAGCTGGTCACTGTCCAGGGTGTACCCCGCCTAAGGCCCAAAGGCACTGGGATAGGCTCCAGTCACCCGCGACCCCTAACGGGAACAAGCGGTAGAAAATGAATAAATATACATTTTTAGCTTGGTTACATTTAGTCATTTTTCTTATTGCTGTTGATACAATTTTATGATTTAATAAAAGAGAACATTTCTGATTTGAAGAGATCCAGCTATTATTTATTGAACGATAAATCAATGCATTATTATTGTCACTAGAAATCTAGAGTTTAAAATTATAATTTTTTTATCAGTGTCACCTACTTCTAAATTTAAATCGCAGAATAGCTCCTCACTTTTTGATGATGTTATGTTACAAAATAAGCTTTGTCCTGTCAGGTGTCTGCGGTTTAGAGACAATCGTGTTTAGAATATAGAGGAGCTGAAACAGTAGATGTTGTTTGTTATGAAGCAGAGTTTGGATCCAGGAAAAAGAGTGCGTGGGGGCCAAGCGCTGGACAGTGTTCCCATCGCAGACGACAACAGCAGAGTCTATGGCGCCACCACCTTCGTCTACCACTGAGCAGCGTGGCCCAAAGCCCTGTTTACTTCCGCGGTTTGCTCTAGGATTCTTTGGCTCTTTGAGCAAAGCAACAAAGAAAATGAGCTAAAGTCTCGCTGAGAACCAATGAGCAGTGAAAATCATTATGTGATGATGAACAGAACTAATCGTAGTCCAACAAAGTCAATGCAAAACATTTATTTAACTTAGGCCAAGGTACACCACAACTGTTTTGTTCACAAGTAAACAGTGATGCTCTGAGCAACGCAGTAGGGCCTAAAGAGGAAGAAACTGTGACTAGTTAAGCCCATTAGTTGTTATATATTGTGTCTTCCGCCTCCTCAGCCTCAGAGACTGAATGTATGCTGACATTTCAAACGATCTGCATTAAGAATCATATGCATTTGGCTGGAGGGCTGAGCACAAAGCAAAGAAAAATATGAAGCTTTAGCTTCTGAACATTCTTGCTCCATCTGCTAATGGTAAAACACTGCAGCCACGTGAAATATACACTCAGTTCAACATGAGTATGTGATGTGTACATGGATGGAATGGTAAATACTGTGAGTCATTCAGATGGATGCATTTTACACAGTTTTGACAGAGCCACTTTTAGATAAGCTTTATTTATTTTAGGTCTGTGCCACAATGCATTGTGACGTTATAGAGGAAGAATTTCTTTGAAGTAAAATGTACTTCCTATGATGACTTGGGCCCATTCAGCTTAAACCATGAGGGCCAACATAAATGGGTCTGGGTTTAGTTTGAGCCCCCCTGGCCTAAACAATGCTCTGTGGTCTGTTACATCTAGCTAAAGGGGCACTCTGTAACTTTTCTCAATAGAGATACACGCGCCAACAGACCAAGCTGCAGGTCAGATCTGTGGAGTCGATCCTGATCTGTGGAGAGTCGATCCTGCCCACAGAATTAATGCTTTTTGTTTATTATTGAGTTATTTTTGAGTTATATAAACACTCATAATTAAATAATTGCTTTATAGATACATTTAATGCCGCAATGGGGGACACTCACAACAATAACTTCCATGTAGAAGAAGGTCGCCCGTAAAGTGATTAATTAAATTGAATAAAATACAATAGTTAAAATAAACATGAATGTTCTTCTTCAATGGATTGAGTAAATGAAGCTTTGGAGCCACTGTTTAGTGCGAGAACATTAATTAGAGCAGAGCACATCACTAATGAAGCCCAGAGCAGGGATCCTTCAGTTTATGACAACCCTGATTGAACCTCCACTCCGTCCAAGCTAAACAATAGCTGCCTGACAAACGCACTCGTACATCCAGAAACGTCTGTTTTCGCGTGAGACCCTTTGAGGAGCTTCAGGAAAAAGGGGAGAGGAAAAATTTGCGGCCAAATCAACACAAAGCGTGAGATCTGCAGACCACTAAATCACTAATGTTATACAAGGTCTGCCCCCTGTGTTTTACATAGCCAGCCTGCCAGCCGACTCCCACATGTGAGTCCACAGCTGTGCGCGCTGCATGCACATTCGAACATCACACATGACAACAGACAAAATGAATTCCTGTGCATTTTGGCAGCCGTTCTCAGCTCTGTATATATCTGCATCCATAATGGGGAGAGGCATGTCTTCAGCGGCGTATATTTAACACACTGGTATGACTTTTCAGACGACACCTCACTCTGAGCATGACCGATGTCCACACAGCCACGTTTTATCCACTGGTTTATAATATTTTACATGCGATTACACTTTTAAACTCAAGGCTATAGCCGGAGGGTAAGCATCGGACAGGGTAATGTATAAAGAGCTCGGAATTGTGTCGAGTTTTCAGGTAGCCTCATTTTGATCATGTTAAATACTACAGTTGGCATTCATTCTGACACTAGTAGTTGACAAAATAATATTTGTACAACTGAATACATTCCTTGTGACTAAAATGAGGTGTGACATTAACAAAAGTTCACAAATCTCAATGATCTGACAAGTTTTGACCCCAGAAATGTTGCAGTTATTTGTAAAAAAGCAGAATAAATGGAAATGTTCATTCCCAAATCTCCATCTACCAACTTTCTCCTGTTGTGCATATAAACTATGTACAATCTCTATTAAATAGTTCGTCACTAATACTAATAATTATGGACGACTAAGACGTACGCCATCGACTGATTCATGGACAAAAGGCTTAAGGCCACTATAGCGGGAGAAATATATTTATCAGTAGGTCTGGGCCATATCATATCGTTCATGGTATATATTGATTTGCTCTTGGGGCAACATAACATTTAGAATATTGCGATATCGTTCCAAATACACTGCAGCTTATTTTGCTCACAGTTGCGAAGTAAGGCAGAGAGAGCCTGCAGCTAATTGTGACGCTAAAAACACTAATAATTATGAAGCAGAATTTATAAATAAAATTTCCCTGAACAAGTTAGTACAAATGTTATAGATGCCACCGTCTTGCATCAATTATGTCGTCAATTATATAGTTATCGCAAATATTGTCTATCATTATTATTACAGTGTATTTATGAAGCTTCAAGGCACTTTACTAGGCAATGTGGGTGAAATGTCCTGCCTAAGGACACAATGACATTTTAGGCCATGTCGCCCTTCCCTACCCTTTCCACCATGCTTTTGTTTACTTTTTGACATTTTGTTGGCTAATGTATCTCGCAAAAGTAAAAAAAAGAAAGAAAGATTTTAAATATTGCCGTTAGAGCTGGGCGATTTGGCAAGAAATTAAACATTTTATGTTTTCTCTCTCCACATACTGATTGATCATGATTTTTGATTCAGTTTTACTTTTTCATACAGATTAAACGGTTTTTCAGAAGACTGAACTTGGTTTAAAACAACATAATGTCAATCTCCAATAATTGAAATGCTGAGTCCCACTACCTTAGAACAGACACTGAACATCTCATCAACATTCAGAACATCCAATACTGACAGGGCAAAAAATAACCATAACCAAGAATGCCAGCGAAATAATCCACTCTGCAGTAAAAGACATTGTTGACCGTTTACTTAAAAAACAAGTTTCATTGCCAGAACCTGGAGAGTACAACGGAGTATAAGGGCCAACCCGCCCCGCCCCCCCCAAAAAAAATCCAGAGCACAACGAGAATAAACTCGTAAATGACAGAGAATAAAGTCATACATTTATGTGAATAAAGTCGTAGTCAAAATAAAGTCTACATTTAAACGTTTAGGGGCCGGTGTCAACGTGACGTCCAGGACGCAAACGGATGGGCTTGGGTGAGTAAAAATCTTAGAACTACTTAAAAGCAAGACAGATCGGCAATGCAGTTTAGCAGCACCTTTCCTGTTACGCATCATTCACAAACAGCTCTGGCCTCAGGTCCGCGTCCCCAGACCCGGCAGCGTACCAGGGGCCTGAGCACTGGCCCCAGACCCGCGGTACAGGGCTGGAAGCAACTGGCCCCAGACCCGCGGTACAGGGCCGGAGCACTGGCCCCAGACCCGCGGTACAGGGGCCTGAGCACTGGCCCCAGACCCGCGGTACAGGGGCCTGAGCACTGTCCCCAGACCCGCGGGTACAGGGCCTGGAGCACTGGCCCCAGACCCGCGGTACAGGGGCCGGAGCACTGGCCTCCAGACCCGCGGTACAGGGCCGGAGCACTGGCCCCAGACCCGCGTACAGGCGGCTGAGCACTGTCCCCAGACCCGCGGTACAGGGGCCTGAGCACTGGCCCCAGACCCCGGTACAGGGCCGGAGCCCAGACCCGCGGTACAGGGTCTGGATATCTGGAGCTCTGGCCCCTGGCGCAGTGCGCACGGCTCCACAAGCCTGTAGTGCTGGGTTTGTAAAACCTATGCACACAAATAACTCATATGAACAGTGACTTTATACAAAGTTTAGAAGGGTGAAGCGGCCGAAGTGGAGGGAGCAGATTATTGGTGAAAATCGTCCCAGACTCCTTCACCTGCGGCTGTGGCTCTGACCGCGGTCGTCCAGCCCACTGCCCAGGAGCTGAGCTCATGAGCACTGGACATGGGGGCACTGCACGGGGGAAATGATTGTTTGTGAAGTCTAAAAGGTCCGCATTATAAAGTTCGATATCTATTGTGGGCTTTTGTGTTAACTTTTAACTCATTCAAGCCATTTTGATTCCGAGTTTATTCTTGTTAATTTACGAGTTTATTCTCGTAGTGCTCCGCATTTAAAAAAAAAATTTGGGTTGGCCCTTATACTCCATCGTAGGAGAGAGCAAAATACACCAACTAAGATCCAGGAACGAGGACTTAGCACAGAAAGACTAGATTCTCCTCTACACTTCTCTTATATGTCATTTTTCGATTTTACAATCAAAGAGAAAAGGACATCCGGACAGAGTTTCACAACCTTGACATGATTTAGAGAGTTTAATAAAACCAGCCAATCCAGTTTTATGTGTTCTCTACTTCTGAGCATAAATGGTACAAATAAATCACATTGTGTATTAGTGATTCTGTGGCACTCTTCAGCTAATAAAG
Source organism: Chaenogobius annularis (assembly GCA_015082035.1). Classification (NCBI taxonomy): domain Eukaryota; kingdom Metazoa; phylum Chordata; class Actinopteri; order Gobiiformes; family Gobiidae; genus Chaenogobius; species Chaenogobius annularis. Next base: position 725,572 of record BJKM01000220.1, on the reverse strand, counting down.
AGTGGACCATTTCCAGGCCCAGAGTTTATTGGTCGGAGCGTTGCGCAAGGCCAAGAACGCCTAACAAGCGTGAGTGGATAATGACTGCTAACCTGAAGAAGATAAGGGCCCAGTCAGTCACACACACATGTACCCTCACGCTGTAGGGGTCCTCACAACAACGGTATGTTTTATATTTATATTCACTCAAAATCTAACACCTTATTTTATGCATGTCTTTTATTTTATCATTGTTCATACTTTACTATTGTAATTCATGCTGCACAATATCACTGAAGCACATTCCTAGTTTGTAGTTGTGTTCACTGGCATGGGTAATAAAAGTTTGTTTTTTTCTGATTCTGTTCAAAGTGTTTTGTTACTTTGATTTTATTTCATTTTCATTTAGGAAAAGTTATAAAATACATAAGGGCTGACTCACTTCAAAACTGTTTTTCAGCAGGTTGTTGTTCTGCAGCAAAGAACAGAAAACAAAATTCACAACAAGCGCAGACAACCACAAACCCACACACTCAACAGTTCAATCAATGATTGTGAATCACTTTCAGTCAAAAAGCGTCTGTATGTTTTGTTAAAAATGGCATCAGAGCTACTAAAATAGAGAGGGACGTCATCCCCGAGCCTGGTGTCGGTGTGGAAGTAAGATCACTGTCCAAACATGTTTCTAAACGTGGCACTAGGAGCAGCTCCTGTGAGCGCACTCTAGTGTTCAATATAGGAGCAAGGTTATTTTTAGTAAAACATGCTCTGTTTAATTTTCAAATGTCAGTGCATTACATCTGGACAGCTGTGCAGTGGTGGACCTGGTCTGTTTTGTCTACCACTGACACTGGCGACAGGGACAGTGTAAGGCATTATTATTATTATTACTATTCATTTGAAATGCCATGTTAAAAAGTCTGGCCACAGGCTCCAGCACACTGTCGGTGATGGGTGACAGACAGTCGGAGATGGTGGAGAGCACCATTGCAGGTGTTTGACGAAGGCAGGATATTGTTATAGACAAAACGTTTTTTCTGTCGTTTTTTGGCACAATTGTGAGTGTGGGCTCTGTAGTTTAGATGTGAGACCAAGAGCACTTCTAAGTTGTTGTCAAATCCAGAAAAGGTGACTAGGTTGTTTGGTTGTAGCTGCTTTCTTGGTGAGTAAGTACTCAGTCTTTTCACTGTAATTCTGTAGGCAATCAGATGAATTGTTTGTAGATTAGAGCTCATTCATCTGGCCCTCACAGTATCATCACCACCATGTTCGGCAGCGTTACTTTTAAAAGTAACATGTTGCATTACCTCGTTACTGCCCTGGAAAACTAACGCATTAAGTTACTGCGCTACTTTGTTAGCGTTAGAGTACTCTTGAGTTACCAATAATTAACATGATTGTAAGACCTATATCAATTGCTGACAATCTCTTTGCGTTGCTGAACACAGTAATCATTAACATATAAAAAAAAACAAGCAAAGCAGATGCAATACAATGCCATACAATAAGTTAGCAGGCCTGTCCTCAAGCAATGAAAAACATCGCTAACACAAAATTAGTGGATTGACAAGAGCACCGAGGGACAACAACAGAACACACTTGTCGTTTATTTAAATCAAACTCACCACATTGCTGTTACCCTACATTTACTCCTCAGCTACAAAATAGTGGTTGTAATGAACGAGAAGGAGTTTTTCAAAACGTGCATCTGAAATGTATTTATCTTTGGTGTCACAAGGGTCACTAGTTGCACAATGCGCATGGTCACAACACACAAGAGTTTTCTGCTGTGACTCTCTCTACTCTGAAGCTGTGAGACAAACCTGGCTCTGGGATTGTGGTGAGGAGATGAGCCCTAACCAAAACTAACGCGTGACTGATTTGAAAAAGTAACAACATTTATGATTACATAGGTGCACAAAACTCACGCGTTACATTCCTCGTAGTTTTCAAGAAAAGTAATTTGAGTACTCTAATACGTTACCCCCAACTCTGATCATCACACAAGTCAGAAAAACACTGATATATTATGTATGCTTGGACTGTTTCTGATATGTGACCTGGGCAGAGTTCCAGTAGCCTGAGTCTCCAAAACAACTTTCTATTTGTATTTTACTCAGAGAAACTCACTCTGCAGGTCGGTCAAACATCTAGAATCAATACCAGACTAGTAGTAAGTCTAATAAGACAAGCCTGGAAGCCTGGTGGTTCAAAGGCAAATACTTTTTCCTTTAAAATGCAGAAAGTCTCTTCCACATTCTCTATCCCTTCATATACGCTTTAACTTCTCTCTCTCTGACAAAAAAAAATACATATATATATATATATATATATATATATATATATATATATATATATATATATATATTATATTATATTGTAAATATTGTATACTCTGTGCACCTGGTGTATACTGGTGTTAAAAAAAAAAAAAAAGTATCAAAAATAAAACGACGCGAGTAAAGCTAGTGTTTACCTCTGACACAGGGCGTCTTGACCACCACACACTTCCTCTTCTCGGTGAGCGTTGTGCATGCAGGAGAGGGGACAGGTGAAGGGCCAGTGCTGGGGGCCAGGCCCAGTGGCACTCGGAGTCTGGTCTGGGAGCCCTTCTTAAAGCCACACGTTTTGTTTTTTTTTGTACACATGCTCCACTGACTCCACTCTGACAGCTCGCAGTCTGCAACACGAGGATCTGCGACACAAGAACATACCGCTCTGCCTCATGTTGTTGTTTGTTGAAACACAATACAATGAAAACCGTATGAAATCTGTCAATTGTGGATGTGGTAATGATGCATAACTTCATAAAACAATGTATTTTGTCCTAAATCCCTCTAAAAAGAGGGGTTGCACAGCCACGTAGATGATTTGTGGAGAACGTTATAAATACCAGTCTGTTGTTTTGTTTACATAAGCTAACTTCAGTTTGGTCCCCTAAGGCATCTTGATTGTAGTCTCACAGATGAAACATTTGGAATGAATCATCACAAAAGCCAAAAAGACAAACAATCTATTTCTTTTGATATAATAATGATGTCACTGTTATACTTTGATCAAGTCCATAAAGATCTGCCACATATATCACATTAGAGCTAATAGTTCAATGACTGAATGGTTTTAAGTACACATGAAAATTGGTCTTTAAAAAGCACACATGATTTCATATCAGGCGTTTCCCACTTCAGGAATTGAGATATAACTCCCTCGAATGGCGGCAGAGGGAACTACAAAGGTAAGATAAACAAACCTAGCTTGCCCTTGACATCTTTTTGCAGACACTGAACGGCATTTGAAGGTAGAACGTTTTTGTGAGGCTCAGAAGCGTAAAGGAAGGTTCATACAACTCCAGGTATGTTTTTGTTTGAGGGAACAATGTTATAACATGCTCAATGCCTTTAAGAATACAGTCATTTTATTTACACTCAGGCAACCAGTTCTGAAGTCAACTCTCCCGACTAAAGTGTAAGTTAAGTCGTGCTGAAGTGTATGGGTGACTCACCAGTGCACTCCATGGTGGCGTTGGTTGGCTGCTGGCCTGGGGGGCAGCTCACGTAGCACCGCCCACTGTGTGAATACAAGCCCTCCTTACATTTTGTGCAAAAATTGCGATTGAAGCATGTTTCACAATTGTCTACTTTACACTCTGCAAGACACAGGGAGACAGAAGTAAAGAATTAAATCAAGCCATGAGTCATGGTCATTAATTCTGCTCCTCTCTTTGCTTCTATTTTAAAAAGGCTAATGGGTCTCCAGGGAGAGGACAACATGAGTTTTATGTCCTCACAGATTTATTACAAATGAAACACTCGCCCTTCCTTTAAACACATGCACTGCAGACCCGAGTTCACTCAGTGCTGCCAGACAACACATTTGAATCAAATCAGTATCCCCAAGCACAAGGTCTACAGGTGAACTGGTCTCAATTTTACACATATCATAAGCTAGTCCTGTGTTATGTCTGTGTTAGTCATAGTTTACTGGCAATAGTTACTGCTGATCAGTATCTCAATTGCTCCTGACACACTGGGAAATTGTTTTGATAAGCATTACAAGATGAGTTCTTTTCAGCCAAAAATATGACTGTTTTTGCGTTCATATCTAGATTAAAGCATTGCAATCACTGTCTAAGAATCAATGCGCTTAGTAATCGTAAACCCCAATCGTCTTACCATATCAAAACAAGTATTACATTATAGGCTTCAGTCCTGTCCAAGCAGCTTTCCCTACGCTTCACACTCACTCTGCCGTCAAACACCTTTCTTCACTTTCACATAATTATGACTTAGTGGAGGATAAAAAGCAGACTCCCACGCTCGTGCAAGATCTATCATTTTTTACATCTGGACCAAAACACTCGACCTTTAAGTTCTCTTTTTCATATCTATATTCATCTCATTCTTGTTTACTGAATAATGGCACTGTGCAGCTGTCTTCAGAGTCAGGCCAGGAGTGATCTAAGAGCTGCAGCTGATCTCCACTTTCTCTCCTGCTGCACACAATGACTATATAGAGCCCAGACAGCTAAATATGACAGATCTGAACCTATAAAATAAGAAAAATGATGCTAAGAAGACTTTGGGAGAATGATTGGGTAATAATAGTTAGTTGCTATAGCCTTTCTGCAAGTCTTTCATCAAGTCTGTAAATATATTTCTACTCTAAGTCATCTTGGTGATTCAAAATTTGATAAATATTTGGAAATATTTGCCCACTCACATTACCAGAATTCCCCATAGTGCACTCGACTGCATACAATGTGAGAATGTGAGCGAAAACAAACAGTACCATGACAAGAAGCTGGCACAAAGTGTGATGATGGAGCAGGCGGTCTCTCCAAAACTAACCAAGGGCATTAAAGCTGTTTGGGTTGGGGTTTAGCTGTGATCCTGTTTTCTCTTTGAACACAAGAGGAAACAGAACTTGGTAATCCTTATTGGCTCTGAGTGTGAGGCTGGTGCCATTATAAACCACCACAGAAGTACCACAAGAGTACCACATTACTAAAAGAGTTTCCTGAGAGAGTCATGAAACCAACAAGTGGTTTTCCATCTATTAAGTAGATGATCTGAAACAGAACTGCAAATTCACATAATATAGTACAAAAAAGGGAAACCAGGTGCAGCAGAAGGTGAACTCCATCATAGAATCCAACCGAAGCACAGAACGGGACTCACGCGTGCACCTGTTGTTGCCCTCTGGGTTCCTCATGCCGAAGTATCCGGCGGGACAGGAAGCCAGGCACACCCCGATCTGCCGGATGTCATTACGCTCCAGGAAGATGAAGAGCTTAGGGTTACACTTGACACAGCCGTTATATTCGGAGCAGCGATCACAGCCTTTGGGACAAGACGGGGGCCCCTCTGTACTGACTGGACAAACACAATAACAAAACACACTCAAGTGAAGGAAACTACAGGCTATAATATCTACAGAGGTGAGGCAGATGCCATCATAAAACAAGGGCTAATTACAGCAATCTCTATTTGGGGAAGCACTCTGTGTTTACCAGAAAGTCGTCTCTGGAGATGTTTAGCAGATTTTCAGTGGGAGAAACCCTCATAATTGTTGCTGACAGCCATGCCAGAGTCACAAAACAGACACACAAAAACAACAGCGGATCAGCAGAGAGAGGTCGTAAAACTGAACACACAGAAGGGAAGCGGATTGTACTAGGCTATCAGATGAAGATAAAACATTATAAATCTACTTTTGAGGGATTCAAAGAAAACAGTCAAATATCCATTTAGATAGACACATTAAATATAAACTGAAATAATGTGCACCAGTCTCAAATTAGCGTCAGTTAAGGGGGTACGTTTATAATTTATCATCCAGGAGTATACATTGAGTCATCATCTATCTCTTTAGGCATTTATTGGCCTGGTATGTGAGAAAAAAATTGCCCTTTCTGAGCACAGACCAAGTTCCTCCAGCCTGGTTCACTCACACACTCCTGTGGCTGGTCTTGGATTATATTGTAAACCCAAATCTCTGGGTTCTGAGATTGGCATTGACCTTGTGTGTAAAGGAAGAATTATTTCAAAGATAAAACTAACAGCAGCAGCAGAGAGGCTTGATCTCTGCGGCGCACCAAGTCCAAATATGCTTCCAACAATACTAGAAACAAAGCGCAAATGAAAGTGTCGGTGAGTGGGCCGGTGCAGACACAAGAAGAGCCATGGATTAGAGGGAAAATCCATCAAAATCCCTGTAGAAAGAAGCCTAAGGTCCATATCAGTTCTGACAGAAGATGAAGCGTTCAGAACAGGGCTGACCCTCGCACAAAGAATTCATCACGATTACGACCATCGAACCTAAACCAGGTGGATTAAATTTAGATCAATATATTCAAAGTGCCTATCAATCAATTTACTGTAAACATGTTACAAGTAGCCAAAGGGCAACTTCCAATCTGTAGTTCCTTGCAGGTCCGGATAAGAAACATTACACAATACCTGTATTCTGGAAAAGTTACTACATTTGGTGATATTCACCATTAAGTTACTTTCCTAAAATCAAAGGAATACATGACAGTACATCTTTAGTACATTTAGGCTTTAAATGATTCCTTCTCTAATCAGTGATAAATACATGCATAACAAATGGTGCAACAAACATAAAACTGTTTTTAATAATATGTCTTTACACTTCAATAACTACATTTTCAAAGTATTTATCCCAGCAATGGACATCACTTACCATGTAACATACCGGTAGTTAGTACTTTGTTGGTAGTAACACATAAAAAAGGCTCAAACATGTATTTATCAGTGCTACTTTTATGCTTATTAGGCCACTTGAATTTGAGTTTATGTACAAATCATGTTGATCAATATATCGATTATCAGCATTCAAAAAAACTGTTTTGGTCACATTTCTATAGTATATATAAATGTGTAACATTTATATATACTCTATAAACTATTATTTTCAATGATTTAAAATTACATAGCATTCGGGCCCTGAAGTGTAGTAAAGTCAAGACTCCTCCACTGCAATGCTGTGGAAGGAAAAAAAGATGGATTTATTACTGTTAACATGTCTAGAGTAGGAATGGCTTAAGATCATTAACTTATGATTACTTATAATAATACTGTGACTTACACATACAATTTGTTGTACTTTCTTAAAAGTTATGGCCATGAATAGAACTGAATTTATGATTGTGTTTTTCTCTACTAAGTGGAAAGGAAGCAGTAAAAACAATATTTTTTTGTAAGTCGGGTCGGGATTCAGTTTTCTTCTTCCCACTCCTTTTTCAAGAAGAGAGGAGAAGAAAACTAAATTGTGAAATTTATCTCAGACATTTAGTGTTTTGGATACATGCATGTTTACTTCCTTCTTGTGTTTACTGACTAGCTTGAAATAAATAAAAAAATAAAAAAATTCAATTATTGGAAATAAATACATACATTTGAACATCAATATCTGACTGGTATTTTAATAGATAAATAATAGATAATATTTCAAAATTATAAAACATAAGCCTAGAGGTGGTATATATATAAAATTAAGATTACAGTGTACCTTTAACCTTAATAATATATTGTTTGCTGTTTTATCGTTTATAGTAAAAGCATAAGTATATGATGATGTTTCTGATAATCAAACCTAAATTAAAAAGTTTAAAGACATGTTTTAACACATTTCTGTTTGACTGATTATTGTTATCAGAATCCTCCCAAAAAAGCATTGAGATGTAAATTTTTGTCAACATCGCCCATAAAACAGAAGCACAATATGACACCACAACAGAAAATGGAGTGATGTTCTTATAGTGGCTTATTGTGTCCTCAATATCATATGAATCAGTGAGTGGTGTCTTGAGAAAAGCGCAGGACTCACCTCTTCTCTGGCGTCTGACTTTGGAGAGCCTGTCGCTGTGACCCATGGAGCTGAGGAAGACCATCGCCAGCGCCACCAGTCCTAGCCGCATAGTCGCTCCAGCGGGCGATCAGCTGACAGGGCTGTGCGGCTCTGGGCTCGACCTCTTCCACTGTCGGCCTGGATCTGTCTCACTGTCAGCGGGATGCGGCGCTGGTTACATGTCCAAACAAGCCCCGCGGCACACTGAACCTTGGCACTAGAGCGAGCGGAGGAGAGCTGAGACTGTGGAGAGGGAGCGAGCGGGAGAGAGAGGGAGAGAGTGGTGAGTTATCTGTAACGCTGTTTGTTTGAGCTCATAGGGAGGTTCATAATGACACTGCACAAAGTTGGAAAGAAATAAGTGCACCTTTTCTTTGGTTAAAAATGCACTTCACGTGACCCTTTTGAAATCAATGTGGCGGCGACGCGATATTTCTTTGGCACTAGTTTAAAAAAGTTTACAAATATAATTGCTTCAAAATATTGATATACTTCTTCTTGGCCTGCCTGATTTGTGAAAAGGAGGAGGTATGTATTTAAATCTATTAAACTCGTCCCTGGCGCTCGCACAACAAATTTATTCACATGCATTATTTTTAGGTGGACCACCCAAGCACAGCCAATCAGAACACTGCTTTCGGCTCGGAAATAAAATGCTGTATTCTTAGCTGCAGACAGTGCTGCTCACAGTGGTCTAATTTTTGTCATAAATCTGCTTTTACAGTATGCTCTTTGGGATAAAACATAACATTTACTCATTTACAACAACAAAAAGAGTTAGGTACTTCAGCTTTAAATTCAAATAATGACCATTGTGCTAGCAACCTAAAGAATAATAGGTCTACATCAAAAAATAAGAAGTCAGGAGTAGTCAGTAGGGCTGAACAATTTGGGAAGAATATCATGTTGCAATTTTGTAAAGTATTGTGATTTATGTTATTTATGTTATGATTCATGAACATGTTTGTGCAAATCTAAACAACAGGAACAGCAGTTCTTATGCTGTCTTTGGGATTTGCTAACTGCGTCCAATCAAATTTCGATTTCGATATGATTGTGATTAATCTTGCACTCCTAGAAATCAGATTACACATTAAGTATTTATCTTATTACTTTAAACTTTAGGAACAAATTTGTAAATGTATACTCTCTAAAACTGTGTAAACTAAACAAAGATGTGTTACAGATAACTGCGTCAGTCTTTGTGTTTTAGACCTGACTTTTCCTTTAAAAGTCCAGCTGACACAGGCTCGTCCTGTCGGGAAGCGCTGCACAGTGAGTTTATTTACTTTTCACACGTAATGAGTGAAGATGTCACTGACACCTTGGAGCCTCAGTCATATTTATAAGACAGAGCCAGCAGAGCAGAGCAGAGTGACCAGTGTTTCAGCACCTGTTTGTTGGTGAGCAGAGTGATGAGAGCGGTACAGACTAGTCCAGCTCTGAGTAAGTCCTGAGCAGAGCCAGGGCCTCTTTCACAACAGAACACTCCCACCAGGCCCAACAGCCCACCTCTGCCCCGCGCAATCTGCTCTGCACTGGGCCTATTACATACATTCGAAAATGCTGAAAAGCTGTGTTGAAACATAGTCTAGAGAGGTCTCAAGGCTGTAGCACATGTGTCAGCCTCCATGTTGATTCCTAGCTTCAACAGTTTGGTGAAGTTCTCTCCCCACTCTTCACTTTTTCACATCTGTCCTGCCCAATAAAGCTAATGGGTCAACAAACACACACACACACACACACACACACACTGAGGAACTGTCAAATCCATAATCAGAGAAACTCATAATTATTGTAATCTTGTTGGTGTAAACAGGACAAATGTAGGGGAAAAAAAATCTTTAATAAAGTCATATGTACATAAATAAGTTCAGTTGTTATAGCTATTGGTTGGAATGGCTCAGGAAAAAAGGGTGCAAAAGATCATGATCCATGTTCTACAATATAATTTACACCCATCAAATGCTATAACAATGATGACGATTTTGTTATGTCCATATTTATGTTAAGAATAAGATTCAGTTCTTGTTACAGTGACAAAAGCCTAAAACTCCTAGAGTAGCATGCAGTCTACTGTTGTTCATGTCCCAAAACTAGATGAAGGTTGGATGAGAGTTGGATTTTGTGTTCAATGACAATGATCTAAAGTCTTGTTTATGCTCATTAAATCAATACTGAATACTGAAGTCTTGATAATTTTTGGGCGGGCAAATTGCCCAGTCCTACTTTCACCTCATCTGTTTTAAATGTTAATCTTGTGACTTTACAACATGCTTCTTATTTCCAGCCAATAATAAAAACAGAGCTTGGATCACTTGTAATTAACTATTTCATAATGTTTCCGTCTAATGACTTGAGACAAATGTACCCTACTGCCAGTTTACACAAGCCTGTTAAATGGAGAGAGCCAGAGTGGGCCAAGAATGAGATTAGTGAATTGATGATGTTGAAAGAAAACAAAAAGAAGACATCAAGTGAAAAACAAAGCAATGCTCAGGACCACTTTGAGGCCAGTGTGAGTCATACTGCTCAAGTTGTTTGTCATATAAGCAAAGAATGTGTTTTAGTTTGATGGTTAGTGTGTGGCACAGTCCTGGTTTTAAAGTTGGGATATATCAAAATATCACACTTCAGTATAGTATGATTTTAAGTGTTTTATGAGGGTTACATGAAGGTTTAAATGTGCTGCTGCCTGTATTAGAAATGTTAGTGATTTATTTGGCGGGAACAGTTTGCCTGGCCAGCCAAGACCATCAGCTCTTACAAAGCTTTACAAAGATGTATGGTCTGGAACCGCGCGCTGTCTGTATGATTTCCAATGGGGCAGGTTTGACTGGCGGATAAACCAATCAGAGAAACATGCAAGCTTAAGAGTAAAAAAATAAATAAATAACAGAAAATTGAGATACAGTGCAGATTTCTGCCAAATCAACGAGCAAAGCCGTGAACTGTAAACCTTTTTTCAACTCTCTTATAAAAATATAATGATACGGAAAGTGTTTTTGGCTGGCTCCTCAAACTCATGCCCCCAGTTCACAAGTGCTTCGGTAACTGCTGATTTTCAAATTAGGCCATGGGGACAGTGCATGTTAATGAACATGATATACATGCTATAAACTCACCAGATTGTAGCCATGATCTTAAGTACATCCGTTGTCCCGCATTAGCTCTCACAAAACCACTCTAATTCATTCACAAGTTTACTTCAACACAACAAGTCAGTGAGGTGTTTTACCAAAGGATACTAGAGCCACTAACGCCCCACGACAGCACCTGCTATTCCCAACATTATAACATGGCCAAAAGCTGGGAAAAGTCCATTCTGCATAATATTGGGCTTTTTAACCCTTCAAGTTTGGAATTTGCATTAACTCCTATGTCCGTGGAAGATAGTGTCTACTCCAGAAACAAAAGTTGCCAGTTTAAATTCTGATTATCAATTAGTTCTTTTTTCATTCAGAACCTTTAGAGCACGTCTCCCTTGACATTTGGAGGTACCTGTGCTCTGTCTCAAAGTTCTCTCCTCCAGCCATGAAAATGTGTCCTTTTCCCACATTTGGCCACATTGGACTGAGCTGAGTGAAACTAAGATGGCCTCATTAAATAGTCATCAGATTAAATTGCCCCCTTTGTAAGTCCTAAGTTTGATCCATCAATTATTTACGTGCTGAAAGGGAGCTCCCACACTGGGAATTTATCGAACTCGAGAAGGTGCCACAACTCTGAGCTCAGAGTTACTAATGCAACCTGTGCCGCCGGGCAGGGCTTTCTGCGCTCCACTACTGAAAACTGTATTGCAAAGACTGTTGTTTTAGCATTTGTCTTTTAGAAAGCAAAGTACAAAATATACAGGCACTTGCGATGTTGGTTCTAGCAAAAAAGCAGCACATTATGGTTAGTCATACAAGAAGTTGAATATGAGAAGATATTTATCAGTTTCCATCAGAGCAGATGGGCTAACAGACAAAGACACAGGATACCAGAAATATAAGAAAACAAATTTAAATCCTCCAAAAAATGATTTACTTTCTATCCATAAGCCAGTATTCAGACCAGGGGTCCTGACATGGCATTCTGACGAAAAGTGTATGTAGACAGAAAGCCAGAACACAAACGTTCAGCGTTTGTGGACATATTTCCACATCAAGATCACAAACTAACATGGAAAGTCATAAGCATGAAATACTAGTAAATTGTGGTAAATTGTGGCCCACCATTATGAGTTTTAGTTTCAGTACTGTACCTAGGTCTCAAAACTCCAGCAATGGACACAATAAATGGATACCTTAGGAGCATACTTCTGTCCGCAGGTAAAAAGGCCATCACAAAGAAATGGATGACACAAACTGAAACAACAATCAAGGACTGGCAAGAAATTAAACTAAAAAATTTAATTAATTACCTTCGGACTAAATTTGGCAATGGGCCAAATTGACAGACTTTGGACTAAATGCCGGACTACATATTTAGGAACGCTGTTTACATGTTTTTCTCCTTCTTCCATTCACCTCGGGGAGTGCTACTGTTGATTCTGCTCCAGTGCGCCTTAGATGCCCCATCTCACGGCTCTGACCTGTAGATCCGAATGCTCCTAAACAGCCTGGAGGAAGGCTCTCTCCTCTAGACGAACAGCTCTTCATCTGCCTGGATGAACTGTCTTGCTAGATGAACCACCATTTCTCCTCCTGAGTGGTTCTGGCTCCATAATATATGTGCAAATGGAAGCGCGTCAGTCCTGGACCATCTGCAGCCTGTCCTTCAGTGGGAGTAGGATCTCTCCTTCACTGTGGTTCTCCCCGACATGTCTACGTTTTCCCAAAGTGTTCTGTAGTTTTTCCTTGCCTAGAAAGAGGGTCTAAGGACAGGGGATGCTGGAACATTTATCCATTTGCTAATTTCCTAAGAACATTGATCCTTAGACTTTATTTGACAGAAAAGTATATCATGAAATGGGGATGAAGAAAAGTATGTTGCCAACTCATGAACAACGTTTGAACCAATGACAATCTGGTTGGTGGGCAAAAACTCACTGTGCCTCACCTCTATCTGCTGCCACGTTGATAAAATCAAAATACATTTCAACTTTGTTCCTATTTCCCATTTTAGAATGAAACATTTTGTTTTGTGTTCAAAATAAGGTCTTTTGTGTCATTGTGGGTGTCACATCCAGTCACCCTTTGTGCTGTATTTTAAAATAGTTTGCGAGGACTGGTGTTATCCAGTGCTGGCCACAGTGAGAAACTTAGAGGGAAGCGAACGGCATTAGGAGGTGATGGAGAAGAAAAGCAGAGGGGGAAATGAGGTGTTGATTGGTTTTATGTGGTTTTACGCAAGCATCCCCAAAGCTGTGGCCCATTATCAACTCGTTGGGGTTGAGAGGCGGACCAAGGGCTATAGATGGACCGCACACAGCTCACAGAAGCCCAGACCAGGACTTCCTCTGCTCCGAGCCCAGAGAAAGTCAGTGAGGTCATAACTGTGGGTTATCAGTGGAGCCGTCCTCAGATAGCACTTCTGACACTCAGACAGTATGTTTGTTTCCCGGGATGGGAAATGGCTATTTCAATTTCAGTCCCATCTTTAAAACATGAATCCTTTTAGACTAAATAAGTTGTATAATCAAGACGAACAATAGATATTTAAAGTGCAGATTGGCTTGTAATTCACAGAGCAAAAGCAGCTATAGAACAGACCAAAGCAGGGGAACTAGAATTGTAGACCTGTTGTAGCATGTTTTTGTGAGTCTGTAATTTTTTGTATTGAATTTAGTTTATTTATGTAGGTCAATGATAATTTGATAAATCTGTTTCAGCTTATGTTGAATATGTATTCATTTTTTTAATATTTTCAGGAGTAACTAAAAAAGCAGTGAAGGAACGCATATCAGCACTCTGTTTTTTGTTTGTTTTTTTGTCATCAGTTCACTGTGTAATATAGTAAGGTGGGCCATTCAGAAATTAGAGTAGGCCTATTTCTTCAGGGTAACTTTTTGTAACCATGTTTTTTTTTTCCAATATTACATCCAAACGTCGCATAATGCCGAACGTCAATGTCACCACTGAAACGAACTTAACGCGCAAACTCTATAGATCTGGTTATTTCAAATTACATCCGTTAGGCTAGGCATATTGGAGTGTACAGTTTTTATAAAGATTGATAAAAAACGAAAATCACTTTTGAAGATGGGACTAAGTTAACTGTTCTGAAAGAGAACCGCACTGATTTCAAAACCAAACAGTGAAATCCACTCACCTGCGCGTGAGGCCCATGGGGTGCGTTCCGCGGTTTTAATCAGAGAAAAGTTTCCCTACAGAAAGATCCGAGCAATCACATCTTTTACGTCTCCTTTGTGATTAGTCGCACGCAACAGTGCAGTGTGAGTGCAGATAAGGCTCGGATCATCGCAGTAAGTCAGATCTCCTCAGTGCTGCTGACTTGGTGTGCATCTGTATCTGTCGCGCTCTTTGGGTCCTCACTCCACGCGAAAGGCGCGTCTGACTCGGAGCTGAACGCACAGAGCGTGATATTTGCATCCGAGGCGCGCGTTGCTCAAGGCCAACGCAAGCCCCGCCCATTACAAGCTTAGTCGCATTTTAGGCAATGCACCATGATAATGCACACACCACTACATATGCATTACACTAGTTCATTTAGGCTGTCTAAAATCATAATCCAATCAAGATCAAGCCAGTCCTTTGAAAAAATATGTTTATATAAAAAAATTATATTTGTATTTATTATTATTATTATTATTATTATAGATATTATTATTCATTATTATTATTATTATTATTATTATTATTATTATTATTATTATTATTATTATTATTATTATTATTATTATTATTATTATTATTATTATCTTTGTTGAACATTATGCATACTAAAAGAATATTATCAAGCTTAACATAAATGCACCTGATATAAATTGTATTTTTCTCTGTAAACTTTCTTAAAAGAGACATCATGTGAGAGGTCCCCATTTGAGGCTTATCCTGCAGTGGTTCAGAGCTGAGGCTTGTTCCTGTATCAGCCGTGTTTGGAGGACTACTGGATAAACACGGGCTCCTCGCTCTGTGCTGAAGGATTTATCTTGAGAATGGAGCAGATTGTTTTTACACACTGTCGCCAGCACCAGAAATGTAGCTCAGAGATCCTAAAACAAACATTAGTTAGGAGGTTACTTTATTTGCACAATTTTTAACCCTGAAATTGTCTTTTTTAATGCACGCGCCAAAAATAACCGCCTACATCCCACTCTGGTTTATCTGTTGAGTGTCAGGTAATGATGAGGAGGTGAGAGGAAGGCAAGGCAAGGCAAGTTTATTTGTAGAGCACAATTTATACACAAGGCAATTCAGAGTGCTTCACACAACAGGAAAAAATACATTAAAATCACAAAGACATGACAGAAATCACAAAACAGTTTAAGACATAAAAGAGAAGAGTGCAACGAAAATCCTTTCAGTCGCATGCACAGCCAAACAAAACTGGTTTTGAACATTGCCAGAGTAGGGGCCTGTCTCACATCTTCAGGACCTGTACACAAGTAGAGCTGCTTAAAGTCTATTCCAGAAGCCACAGGGAACAGTGCAGAGACCTGAGCCACGGACTAACGTCGTACTTCCTGGTTCTGGTCAGGACCCGAGCAGCAGCGTTCTGGATGTACTGCAGCTGTTTTACAACTCGTTTGGAGAGGCCAGTGAGCAGGCCGTTACAGTAGTCTAATCTACTGGAGACAAGTGCATGGATACGTTTCTCCAAGTTTGGTTTGGACACTATACCTTTGATTTTGGCCAAGTTTTTTAGATGGTAAAAAGGAAGAAGGTTCTGTAGTCAATAGGTGAAAAGGACCAGCAAACTGTTTCTGAGATGGTTCTGGTAATGGTAGAAAGTGTGAAATACCTGGTTTATAACTGATAACTGACAGTTCTCAATGGGTAAGTATTTTTTTTAATTTACTTTATTTATCTATTTTTAATCAGGAATGGGTTGTTTTGATTATGGCTCTGCACCCATGGGAATCCTAACTCAGAGTCACGCAGTCCATCCCTTTCACTGAGATAGCAAAGATTACGGCATAATCTCTGCAAAGGTTTGAATATTTAAGAAGCAGCTCAAAGCCAAAAGCAGAAGCTGTAGGAGAGTGTTTAAAGAGAGATAGGGGATTGGTGATGACTAATGATAGTTCATGACTCCAGCATTATGACTCGGCACAACCAGAGACGTCAGCAAAGACGTCTGAATATCCATCAAGCATAACATTATTACCGCTTTCCCACTAAATCATCTGACAACCATCTGCAAAAATAAAGCTCAGTACATTTTTACACATAATGAAATGTTTTGATCCAACAATATAATATAAAATGTTATTTCTTTATTTTTCATTTTTTGGAAATAAAAGCAACTAAGATCTGGCAGCCATATACTATATATGACATATAATGGTGGTATGTGAGGGTAACACTTAAACCATAATTAAATCAATAAACTAAACTAAAATCAACCAAAACCAAATCAGACAAGTAAGTAGTAGAAAAAAATAAAAACACACAATTTGAATAAATCTTAATACTATTGAATTGGTCAAATAGTCATATATGTGATGCAATCATTTACCCTGCTTAGCCAGCAGGAAATTTGATTCATCTTTGACATTTGAAAAGCTTTTAAAATGAGCCCAGAAAACATCCGGTACCAACCATTCCTTCTGGTTAAAATCAATGTGAACTATTTTCTTATGGAAGAGCATAAAAAGCCACATTCACTGTGTTGTATCTGTTGAAGGCGTAATTACATAATTAACATACATCTTGATAACTGGAGTGGAGCCGGCTGACAACAGGCTTATGAATACAGTAAACAAACTACTTGGTCTGTGTCATCGCAGATGAGGCCATAAACACTTCATAAAAAGTTGGGAGTTTGTCTCTGTCTCAAGGCTATCATTTTATTGGACTGTCAGGAGCATTTACAAGGATCATAAGTCGCAGCACAATCTGTGCTTGATGAACTGCAGACGACAAAAAAAGTGATACGAAAAGCTGGTACTGGTGGTTGGTAATTACATCTGGTTGCCCATATGTAGACACAGGGGGATGTGTGAATAAATGTGGCTGTTTTTTATTGTGCTAAAAGCAGCTTGTCTCCTCTGTCAGAAATGGTCCAAACAAACCATTTTGTACAGATCCATCACAGTAGTGGGGATAAAGCAGTTATACGTCGATATTGGTAAAGTATAATGAGGGAAAAATAAATATATAGTTTAGTATAGTCTAGTCCTGATGATGGGACTGAGTTGGGGTGGGCTTATCTGAGGAGGGACAGTGCTGATGGAGGAGGTCGGTGAGATATGGATGGGCCAGGTTATGGAGGGATTTGTAGGTGATGAGGAGATTGTACAGGGAACACGTGGAGATATTCGAGGGCAGGGGTGATGTGGTCTCTGGAGCAGGTGTGGGTGAGGAGCTGGGTAGCAGAGTTCTGGATGTATTGCAGTTTTTGGAGGTGGTTGGAGAGAGACCTTGTATACGGCTATTGCTATAATCGAGTCTGAAAGTGATGGAGTGGATGAGGACTTTTGCAGTAGATTGAGAAAAGGAGGGGGGACTTCCAAGATGGCGCTGATGGACTAAGTGGCTTCGCATTCTCTGCTGCTAGAATACACCGAAACCCACTCAGACGAATAGATAGATTGATAGACCTCCTGAAGATACTAGCATGTTAAGCTAAAGTTAGGTCATTGGGCCTCCACAGCACAGGCACAAAAGGCAGAGTGCGAAAAAAAGAGGCAAGATTTGACAAGGTGGAGGCGGGCATAGGAGCCCTGAGAAGGAGGGAGGAGGATGGAGGTGGAGGTGTTACAGAGGCGGAGAGGTGCAGCTCTGAAAACACGGATGAACTTAGTGTGCTACGAGTCAAGGTGAAACTTTTACGGCTGAAAAAAAAAATCATCAAAAACAAATGATTTGATCTCGAGTTCAGATCCCTTCAAAACTATCTGAGACTAGTTGGAGTGCTGGAGAATTAGGAAAAGGACAGCCCCGTGGGACCGTTTATTGTAAAACTTATCCCAGAGGTCCTGGTTGAATCTTGAGTCATGGTCCCCCAATCTACAGAGGAGAGGGTTGGCCAAAAAAAGATGAAATGCTGATCCCTGAGAGCCCTGATTATGAGAATTTTGACTTCTGTCACGTTTGTGAGGAGCTCAAGAGAAGATGACTATGACATGGTTTTGCTTTTCCAGCCACTTTGTTGATGACATATGAAGGTAAAAAACAGGTGGTTAGTTTTGCCAGCATAGAGTATGTGCCACATAAAGTATGCTCAAAGTAATTGATACTTTGAGACATTTTTTTTTCATAATTCATACTAAAAGTAAAGATACCTCTTTTCAGTTTGTACCGTATTTTCCCTACTATAATGCCAACTTAAAAAACATTTTTATTTTTCTTCAAAAAATGACAGTCGCCTTAAACCCAGAGCCCTTATATATGATAATTCTGGTGTGCTACTGATCTCGAACCCGATTTTTGTACACTGTGCTTCAAAAATCCGTCAAAATATTTTTTATCACAAATCTTTGTAAAACTACAAAGCCCACCACTCCAGCATTTACTTACCTAGCAGAGGGCTCGCTGTAAATACTGTCTTCACCAACATTTACAAGGTGTGCATAAGGAATTTGAGATTTTGGATACGATGAGATAAACTGACAAAAAGAGCTGTATAGTTTTTATTTACTGATATAGTTTAACTGAACAATTTTGAGTTATTGTGAATACGCCAACGTTTAATTTAGCGTATTCTGACTTTTTTTTTGACGTGTTATACCTGAGCCATTTAGTACTTGTACTTGAATACGCTAACTTGATTTAGCGTTATCTGACTGTGTTTTTTACTGTTATAACCTGAGCCATTTTGATGCCTACAGAATACGCTAACGTTGATTCACCGGTTCTGATTGTTTTTTTCCGTGTAACCTGAGCCCATTTCTGAGTTACGTGAATACTCTATAACGTATTGATTAGCGTATCGACTTGTTTTTTTTACTTTATACCTGACCATTTGAGTACTTGAATACCTAAACGTTAATAGCGGTATCGACTGGTTTGTTCACTTGTTATACCTGAGCCATTTGAGTTACGTTGAATACCTTAACGTTTATTAGCAGTACGACCTGTGTTTTTTACGCTGTTACCTGAGCCATTTTGAAATTACTGTGAAACGCTAATCGTTTATTACGGTATCACTGTGTTTTTTTAATGACCGTGTGTTTACCTGAGCCATTTTGATACTGTGAATACGCTAAGACGTTTGATTAGCGATCTGACTGTTTTTGACGTGTTATACCTGAGCCATTTGAGGTTACTGTGAACTACCTAACGTTTGATTTACAGATCTGACTGTGTTTTTAGTGTTATATAACCTGACCATTTGAGTGCCGTACTTGAATACGCTAACGTTTGATTCACCGGTATCTGACCGTGTTTTTTACGTGTTAACCGACCAAATTCCCATGTTCTGTTGAATATCTAACGTTACTTATAGCGTATCAAGACTGTTCTAGAACGTTTCATGAACAAGTGGGACGTTTTGTTTGGCTTTAAGCCGCCTTATCGTCCGCCTGCGCTGATATAGGACAAAGTTCAAAAATAACCACTCATTGACAGTGCCCCTTACAATCCAGAGCGCCTTATAGTCAAAAAACTTATAGTTATTTTGACAATGCTTATCTAAAGATCGGCAATTTAACATTTTTGCTTTAGGCAATTACCTTTCTTTATTTATCTTTCCCTTTTTTTTATGTTAAATGCACACGGCCAAGTGCCTGAGGCTGGTTCGGAATCTGTTGTCATGGTATTCATATAGGATGTTTGCTGTATGGTTAGGAATCTTATCTTAGCATTATGATCGTACTCCCAGGCTCATTAGGAGATCAAGTGTGTATGTGTCACGTTCGACAAGAGTGAATTCAAAACAATTTGTCCAACGGCATCTGAAAAGTTACAAGTAGCATCTTTTAATGTTAATGACATATTAAACACAATCAAATGGTTAAAGATGCTTACAGTCAAATACTTATCTTTTGATAATACCTTTAAAAACAAACAAAAACATTATCCTGAAAAAGACTATTGCATAGACCTCCAACCAAGGTCACTCATATAGTTTGCAGTTTGAATTTTGGTCTCATTTTTGTGTTTTGGAAATATTTGGATTGTCTTTAAATGACATCAAACATATTTTTTTACCAAACAATGAACTTAGGCCCTGAAAAGTGACTTGTCACAAGGGGACATGGGACAATAAGAGGAATCCTGCGAACCCAGACAGAACCTGGTAACACAGAAAGGACATGCAGACTCAATCCTTCCTCAGATATAAGACAGAGCCCAGGCCTGGGAGAGAAGAACACCAGACCACCATCCAGGAACAATGACATTTTCTATTTCAGTTCTTCTGTTCTTCAATGAAATAAAATTATTTCCCTCAAGATTTAGAAAATGCATCGTAAAACAACAAAACCAAACCATAGAGAAACCAATTAAGTTGAAAATTAAATATGTCATCCAATATGGCATCCAAACAAAAGAATGTTAGAGCACATTAAGTCCAAAATAATGGTCCCATTTTGACCAGTGTCAGTCGAATTTGTCCTTTTTAAAATTAAGTCCAAAAGGGATTATCTTTGATTATCAGTTCAGTCTTTAGTCGTCAGCGCAAATTGTGTCATCCATTTTTTCAGGACCCCAGAGCGCCGTACATCTTCATCTCAAAGCCACAAACCACTCTGTTGAAGACAGTGAGGCGGAGATTCTGAGCAGGGAGAAAAGATGGTTTGAAAGAGGAGTTAAGGAGGCAATCTTTGTTAAAAAAGAGAATCCTTCCTTTAATCGTAATGGAGGTTTAAGATTCAACCTTCCAGTTGTTTATAATGGTCTGCAGAAACCCTGGAGACGCCTGAGGCATTCTGATGCTAAACAGGCACTCAAGGAGAGGGAGCCAAAAGTCAGGGAACAATAGGATGTAGATGGCCCATCCCAGTTAAGTTTCAATGGGCCATTATCAGGAGGTCCCACCCTGTGGGCAGGGCTTTCACATAGTAGGATATAAACCTGAGTTCTCAGACTTGTTTCACAGATTGAGAATGAGTCTTGGATGAGAGTCGAAACGTATCATTTTTCCAGATGACTACAACTGAATCTTTGCTCTACAATGGAACACTCCTGAATTTTTTTTTGTGGTCTTCCATTGTGAAGTACATATATTTTCCCATTTATCATCCATCAATATGCAATTGCCCTCTCTATCCCATTTAATTTTATATATATTTAGTTGACTGTCTGTTAGATTAGTAATGCATTTATATAATACAAATAGTTTTCCCTTTGAAAGCTCTCATTTATATGCCTTTCTAAATATTTCAGTCAGAGGGTCACGATGAGTGTTGCTTTGCTTTATTTCTTGATTTTAATTACTCCTTCTTTGTAAAGTCCCGCATGTTTCTCCAGGCCAAACAATTCCTTCAACATATCAATAACTTTCAGTGGTCTGTGTCAGGTAAAGGACATGCTACAATATGAACCTGTTCACACTTCCTGTTGATGAAACTGAAATTGAAAAATACCAGGCTGAGAGAGATGCTGCCAAACATGTGTCTGCCATTCTTGTTCTTGAATGAGCCATTGGAATACTGCCTTTGCATTCACATTCCAAATGCACCACTGTACATTCAAATCAATTTACTGTAAAGGATTTATTTGTTATCATTATTATTAGTATTATCTATTTGTAATTACAGATGCTTATGTGGAAAATTGAATTGGCAACAAGAAATCTTGAGAAGAGAAAGAGGAGAAAGATCTCTCCAGAGAACTTGAAAGTGTATAATTGAGAGTTCAAAGTAAAAAGGCATATTTGAGGTGCATTTGTTCTGATAGTCTCACATGGGAAACAGGTGGAGCGTATGTTACACTTTTTTTTGTGGGAGTACAATGCTTATCGATGCATTATATTGCAAAAGCAGATGTTTGGCAAAATCCGGAAATCTGAGATCTTTGGTCACTAATTGGAAGACCTAAATCGTTTTACTTTGTAACAGGAGAATAAATGCTTGATTCTGTGATGATCTCTGCAGCCAACCACAAACCTTATAAAGTCAGCTCAGGAATAAATAAATCATCCCAGTTTTTTTTTTTTCTTGCAGTTTTATCAAAATATAAAGATATGTCATTTTGATAAATGCAGTAGACCTGCAGCTGACTCAGATAAAGTGCTCTGGCATTGTCAACTCATTCTTCCAATTTTACAGCCGACGTCTGCTTTGAAAAGTACATTAGACACAAAAAGCCCCCACTGATTTATACTTTTCACATTGAAGTTACATTCATCATCATCATTCATCATGGAATAAAGTCGTTCTGAAAATAACCTATAACGCTTGCCGAAGGTGCAGTGGTTAAAGGCTTTACGCGTACGTGGTTCTTACCACATGGCACTGAGACTCGACTGTTTGCCAGATGTCCCAACCCTCTCGCTCCCATTTCATGTATAGGCCACAGTATTCATAAATTCCAACAGTAGCTCAGTGACATAACAAGGAGCGGAGGTAACTGCTCTTTCTTTGCTAACGAGTAATAAACATTATAAGCAATGGAACAGATATCATTAACAATTTGAGACATTTAGATTAATTAAAAATTAAAGGTTCAGTTTTGGAAAATGCTCAATATTTTCCACAGGAAATATTATCTATTATATTAGAAAATAATCTCTCTCTCTCTCTCTCTCTCTCTCTCTCTCTCTCTCTCTCTCTTCTCTCTCTCTCTCTCTCTCTCTCTCTCTCTCTCTCTCTCTCTCTCTCTCTCTCTCTCTCGCTCTGGAGTTACGTGTTGACACTTTTAAAGGTTGGATCAAGACCTGACGACTGTGTCACAACTAAAGTTTGATCAAAGTTTTTACTCACTTTATGAAGCTCACAATGTTTGGGTAGGAGACCTAACAACAGTGTATTGTATATATGTAATTAATCAAATAAGGAAGGTTTTGTGAGGTGAGCAGGGTCAAGACCATAAACCGGCAAATGTGCTCAGGCTTTTTGGCAGTAACTAGAGCCAGCAGAACATAAAGATATGGTTCTTTGAGATTTCTGCTAAATTCATGGTGACGGTTAAAAAGCTCCTTTACCATTAAGCCCATTATCGTAAAAGGAAACATGTGAACAGACAGGTTGGAAGAGGACATTTCAAATTTAGCACAGCCCAGATTTCAAACCATATCAACATCATCTGTTACCAGTTAAAGTGCAGGAATGCAATAATTCTGGCAAAAAACAAAATATATGTTTCCATGTCTTTTAAAGGTACAGCATTTACAATATTCTAAATTTCAGGATCAAATTGGAGTTTTACTTTTATAAGAAACTGCATAAGAAATATGAAGCACAAGATGACACACAAGTTTTTTTCTCGTAATCTTTAAATTGATTAATGCAGACTACTGATGAAATCTGTTGTTCAGTTTATTCTAGTGTAAAGACAAAGAGAAGTTCTAGGAACAGCAAAGATACTGCGCAAAACTCTCAAGATCCCAAGCCTCTGTAGAGAGCATTTTTAATGTATTTGCTTATTATTAAGACATTGTGTCATTTTGATCTCCCTTTAAAGTAGCATTTTGACCTAGTAATTGATTAAACTTTTCTGTAAAGAGTGAAACGTGTGAAAGTGCATAAACCTCCATGTGGCTCTGAGCTAAAAAACAATCAGGTCCGTACCTCACTGAATACAGACTCAATGAACAGATTAGGAGAAAGTCAAGTGCTTTGGTCTGAAATGTGGTAGGTGTTTATGGTTGAAAATGGCCAGATTTCCGCTTTACATATGCAATGTTGGCTGAGGTGATCTGGGGAGCGTGTCAGAAGATCTGGAGATGATTGTGTGCTCCTCCATAGTGAACGTGCAGACAGATTTCTTTTGTTTATATTTCTCCTGACCTGTTTCACCTCTCACAGATGTTCTGGAACTGTCCAGGGTGTTAATCACCACAGCGGCTCTGAGGCCGACTCTGCTTCAAATTCTTCAGAACAGTATGAGGAGAGGCCAGAGGCTAATGAGGTCATTAACACAGGATTCCTAGAATGTCTTACTCATATTTCAGTCATTCACAACTTCAGAGCACACTTGAACTAGACTCAACACTAAATTCAATTCAGTATATTTTTGTACAGCCCAAAATCACAGCTGTCACCTCAGAGGGCTCCTAAAAAGTTGTTGATTTAACCAACAGAAATAGTTGGTCATTAAAAGTTTGCAAAGAAAAAAAGTCCCAGGTTGGATCCCTGTGGGACCTCATGAAGGTTTTTTGATATATGTAGCATCATTTATGTGACCTGCACAGACTAAATAAAACAACTGTTATTTGTACATTGAGAAAATTCCACTGTTGCAATGCAGGGAACAAAACAGCAACAGAGAAAACAAAATGTGCAATCAAGAATAAAAAATAAAAAAAACTATGAACAAAAATAGATCAATCTAACCATTCAACAAGACTGTTGGAATATACTTTGAATAGAGTTAAGATACAAAATAGATAAATACAACACTTTGCAAAAAGAGTAAAACTATAAGGCTACAGCACTGTTATGTCACAGCCCAGGACCCTCCTGTCCCCACCTCCTGCACTGAGTCCAAAACACATCCCAGAACGGAGCTGGGATATAGACCACGTAGTACTAGAGGGGGATTATTAAATTATCATTGGTGTACATCTTCCCACAATCATGAGACATATTCCGCACAAAACTAAAACAGAAGCAGAGAGGTGTCTTACACCTCACACCTGGTAGGACAAGCATCATGCCCAGAAATACAGTAGACTGACGGAATGATTGAATGGAGAAGAATCTGTTGCTCATGTAAAAGCATGCATTAAACTCATGGCACCTCATTCATTAGTTTGCAGACAAAGTAAACAATTGCATCTTTTTTTTGTACAAAATACAGGACCACAAAAATGGCATTAGTGGCCATGGACAAATTTAGGCTTTGGCAAAAACATGGTGTTCACTGGTGGACGGCGAGCTTGTACTTGTCCTCACACAAGAAATGTTTCAATATAAAACATGTGTGAAGATTTGACTTTGAAGCTGTTTGATTCATCTCAGCAAATCTGGCTTTTCCACCCAAAATGTGAGCAGTACATATCTAAGTCTTAAGGTTTTTTGTTCTGCAAGATTTTCTATAAGCTCAAAGGATAACGCAGCATTTGGGGGATAAGTTCGAACAATGAGGCAGAAATAGCTGGGTTGTTGCGGCATGCACAATTATAAAGACTACAATACAGTACAGAAACAGTAAAATATCAGGGTTTTAAATGAAACTTTTTGTGTAACAAGATAGAGGTATGCAAGTACAAATACTCAGTCATCTAGAATTCTATCCTATCTGATCTCTGAAAACCTTGTATGGTTGAAAGAATTCAACTTTCTTTTGTTATTTCTTGAAAATTGCGCCACACCAACCTCCAATCCAGACCATGCATTTGAGTGCTATTTTGAAACATTTAAATAGTACAGTTGATTCAAAATCTTTTACAATGCATTTTTTCAGTTTCCTCACAAACAAAAGAATAGGAATCACATGATTTTCATTTCAATAAATGTCCAGTGTCTACTTTCATGTTGTTGATTGAAGTAGACATGAAATGCTTAGTAATGACTCACTTTAGCCAGATGTGATGCATCTCCCTCTGGTATACAGTAGTCACAGGAAAAGTATTTCACTATATACATAAGTGTGATGTGGCGTATCAATGATATTGGGCAGTTTAGTGTTTGATGACAAATGAACTCTTTCCTTCTCAAATTATTGCGCAAACATAACAATGTTGCTAAATGATTGCAATTTGAGCCATTTAGTAAATTGTTCAAATCAAACCCACATTTCCCCCTTCAGGTAATGCCTTTCGGGATTGAGTAGAATATTATTATTTTCTTACTTGATGTAAAGTAGTTTTATGTAATCTTTGTTGAATAAACATGTTTATTGAAAGGTTTGTGCATTCAAATATGTTTCTGGTTGTGTGCCTGTCCTGATCCTGCTTCAGCTGCAGCTCTGAGTAGTTCCACTGTTCAGGCCGACATCAAACATCTCCTCAGCTGGAGATGTGTGTACAGAGTGGCCATACACAGGGGCCCCAGAAGACCAGGAGATAGAACAGACATCAAATCATCCTCTCATTTCATATGGTTGCCATGTCCTTTGGAGAGATGCTTTAGAAACCTTACATCTATACTTATGAGTGGGATTGCTTTAGAAAGGGCAACCAGTAGGACACAGCTGAAACATGTCATTATAATTTCTCCTTAAAAGAGACACGCACATCCAAAGTCTAAGTAGTGTGCAAGACCACGAAAGTAACTAATTTGTCAAAGAATGTAGTCTGCACAGCTAAATTTGGGAGCTAATTATAATTTTTTTCACCTTGTTCAATTATTAGCCCACCATGTTAGGCTAATGTGACTCTACACAACCTGTTTCCTTTCATCAAACAAATGGGTGGGGTCTTGAGTACTGTTATTGTACAGTAACTAAAACCTACTCCATCTTCACACTGCACATTCAAATGCCCCACAGATGTTGAGCAATAGCCACAATGATGGCATCTTTCCTGCATACTTCTCCAAGTTAGCTCTCAAAAGCATAACATTTGATTTAGCGGAATGTGTGCTGTGTGCCATATCTTTTGATAAACAAAATGATCTTTTGGTTCATCATGAAACTTTTACTGGCAGCTCCCACAGTAATCTGTTATTTGATTCTCCATAGGGTCCAGCTCCTACCACACCACTTAAACTCAATTATTGGCCTGTGAGCAATTTGTAGATTGTTAACTCAGTTCTGTATTCTTCAGTGTGAAACCCAAATGTGTCAGTTTTTCTGAAATGTGTCTGTTCCATTCAAATTAAATCTCAAAGATTTGCTTTACTTATTTATTTGAATATAATTGGTTGATTGGGGAGTGAGGGTGCAGGGGGAAAAAAAGTGATTCGACAAAACAGTCTCAATGTTAAACAATATATTACTGAAAAACAGATGTAACTATAAAATCTACAGCATTGTGCGGCCCCGTGGTCAAGTGGTTATGACACAGCACACGTATGCCAGGCTCCAAGTGCAGCCGGCCGCAGTGTCGTGAGCTCGATTCCTGACTCAGACAATTTTCTGCATGTCCTCCCTTCTCTCTCATCCCCCATTTCACACTTATTTCCTATCAATAAAGCCTGCGAGCTTCTAAAAAAAAAAAAACAGCATTAAATGACGGGTCAAATGCAGAGGGAAAATGGCCCCTATGGGGGCCATAAAGTTGTACCTTAACCAATATTTGTGTTTGTGAGTGAAAGCCTATGTTATACCTTCACCATTCAAACTGAAGAAGAGTATTGCCTACAGCACGGTGTCCAAACATTGTCCCTAAGGGTCACTGATTGAAGCACAGATGAAGTGGAAGTTCAGTCGAGGGCCATAGATAGGTGAACAATTCCGTGAAAAATTTAAAGATCCTATATTATACTATTTTTCCCATAGTCTACCCTAAGGGCATAGTTGATAATAATAAGTGTTGTGCAACACTCATAACATAATAGTTATAAAATATCATATCTTGGACCCCTCTCCTCTGCCCAGAAATGCAAACGGCTTAGTTTGAGATTCGTCCCCACCCTCGCGAAGAGCGATCTGCCTCGCCCGCCCACCCCGTGACATAGTCTCAGCGTGAGCGTGCTTTCCCTGCCCACCCTGTGACGTAGTGAGCAAATAAACAAGCTGTGTCAGCGGCAGCAGCATTGGAACAAAAGAAGGAGCGCTTGAAGCTAACTGTGCCTAAATAGCCACGGCTCCTCTCGAGCGCGGGGATGAGGGGGCTGTGTTACAGGTACTGAGTGCTTCCTGAAACAGGGAAGCGTGCCATGTCATCCTGGTGAGTGCCGTGTCATCCTAGTGAGTAGCCCCCGTTAGTCTGCTCATCCGAGGGGAAGGATAGAGTCTGTTCTCTAGCTAAAGACTGCAGGAATCAATCAAAAAAACACTTTGCAGGGAACCAACAGCACTGTAAGAAGGTTAAACGCTCTGAAAAGTCGATTTTGCATGATATGGGCCCTTTAAACACGAGCATTTAGCAGAGGTCATGAGCCACCAGACATTTTTTCATGCTTGTAACCTAAATGGGACGCACTATAATGTATGGTTTTGAGTTTATAAAGGGAACTGTTTAAAAAAACTGCCTATTGTAATTTGCGTCAATTCAATAAGCTTGAGGGCCAGGAAATACTTTGTCGGAGAGCCGGTTTTGGACCCTGGGCGAGAGTTTGGACAAGCCTGGCCCACAGAGTTGTGCCCTAAAAGCAACATGCAGGTCAAAGGTCATAAGGAGTTGATATGCTGGGTATGTTTTGGGGTGATGGGAGAGAACCTGGAAGAAATCTACC
Source organism: Chaenogobius annularis (assembly GCA_015082035.1). Taxonomy (NCBI): domain Eukaryota; kingdom Metazoa; phylum Chordata; class Actinopteri; order Gobiiformes; family Gobiidae; genus Chaenogobius; species Chaenogobius annularis. Next base: position 697,230 of record BJKM01000220.1, on the reverse strand, counting down.
CAGACTGAGAGATCATGTAAACTGCGTAAACACGTAAAGCCCTGAGCACAAACATAGTCACCATATCATGCAACTTCCAGCTTAGGGTGACTCTTTTCTTTGTATCAAATTTGCACCTTTATTTATCACAAAAGAATTATAATTGTGAATCTCCAAATCAAAATCACCCATAGAGTTTTGCTTTTGGTCAACGCAAAGTTTAGGTTGAGGTATACTTTATAAATGTACAAAGACTAAACATTTGTATCTCGTTGTGGATCCCTGACCTTTAGGGGAGACAGAAGACACAGTGAAAAAGTGTTTATTTGGTGCATGCTCTTAGTGGCCTGTCCAAAGCCAACAGCTTGTCCTTTATGTGCAACAGGTGCAGTTTAACAGAGCAGGTAATAAACAGGGATTAAGAACTCAGAGTGATGGATGCTGTGTAGGAGCTGGATAACTGTTATTGCAAAAGTCTGTTCTTTGATCGAGAGGACTTTTGATACCCATTGTCTCCTTTTAGAACTTTTGTGCGGTTAAATTATTCTTAGTATTGTTTTATTTGAGATATCATAACAGAAGTAACTTGGGTTATGATTTGGTAGTTTCTTCAGTTCTCTATGTAGCAGCGCTTATTACTGTATTAAAGCATGATAAACACTAGCCCAGAATATTAGCTTCCCCTTGAAGATGGCATAAGATAATGTAGCCCTATTATGCGTAAATCAGTACATTAAGTTGTTGCTAACTTGTTGTTTGCCGTACCACAATGTGTTATTTTCCAGTGGGTGGGTTTCCAACAAAGAGACAGCTGGGGGAGCTTTGCAATATTCACCACAAAACCACCTACTTATCATCCGCACTAAAGGGCAAGGTGTTTATTTTGTTCTGCTTTTACGATAAATGCTATAAGAAAATAGTTCCCAAATTACACATTTACCAAGAAGATTGCCAATGCCAGACCCGGACTCAAAACACAAGCATGAATAAGACATTTAATCCAGGCCAGGTGCCCCATCGGTCCTTACGGCTGTTTCAAAGACAAAGTTTCATATTCTGCAGTGTCGCTTTCAGACTGACCTGTGTTCTTCTTCCTATTGTGATTATTTAGAATAGTGGCTCCCATATAGTGAATTATTACTTTATATTTTCTTGTTTTAATTAGATTGATGTCTAAGATGCTTTGAAAATGTTATAGAAAATAACAATAACAGATACCAAATCTGCCTTTGTAAGTGCATGCATAACCAGGGTATACAGAAATGGTAAGGGTCTGTTTTATTTACATTTATTGTTTGTGTTTCAGGAATAATTAAGTGGATCGTCGTCGGAGAATTTTTTTCACTACATTATTTATATTTATGTTCATCTTATTAATTGTTTTATTGGCATTTTACCTGAATATCCTGTTTGTTTGTGTGTTCATTTGTTTGTTTGTTTGTTTGTTTGTTTGTTTGTTTGTATTTGTTTCATTTTTATGTTTGTGCTAACTTTCTTGTAAATGATAGCTTGCTCTCGAGGGCTGGAATAAAGCTGTACCATAACAAAATGTTGAAAAGTGAATACTTTCCGTAGTCATTGTATCTGCTCACTCAATTGAAATATTTAACCCTCAGTTTCAATCGTGCAGGTGTGTGCTGTAGATGAGATTAGTTTGATCCCAGCTCTGTGTACGGTGCCATTGTATCCTGGGGCATGACACTTGAGCGATTGGTGATGGGCGTTTCCACACCACACCCCTGTCATTGAGCTGGAGCGTCACATTAAAACTGATGCCAATTCTTCCCTATTTACCCAATACACCAACTGATTCAACAAATCAGCAATAGTCTTACAAAAGTTATTGTGGAGAGTATATTGGAAGTCCATCTTGTAGTGCATTTTGCCAGTATTATTATTATTATTATTATTATTATTATTATTATTATTTTACAGATAAAACATCCAACTTATCCTGCTCTAACTGCCACGCTCACAGTAAAACACATTAGCACATCACAGACTAACCTGCGTTTCCTGTCAGCTGTGTGGGAACATGTCGCTTCCTACTGCACTACTGGATGACATCACTGTTTACGTTAGACCACTTTACTGCTCACAGACTCGATGAGCTATAGGTCATGATGGACTAAAGGCCCCAGAGGAACCGGCTGTAACTCGCTGAATGAAAAGAAACTGACTTGTTACAGAGCTGATCTTCTTCCCCCTGGCTTACATGCTGGATGACCACAAAAAACACAGTGTCACAAATGTGTCAAAATTGCCTCTGAGTTCAGGAGAGTGGAAACTGTAATCCGAGGAATCCACATCCAGCTACAGCCAAGTTAATGGTGCACAAATGATGGATTGTTTTGGAAGCAGGTGAGGCGTGAAAGAGCCCATAAATAGGCTACCAGTCTCGGGATTTGAAATGGGTTCAGCTCAACAATAACCCATGCAGACGTCAAATGCAGCGTCTTCATTCCTCGTTCCTGCAGACGGAGTGAATGGAAGGGCAGCGCGACCTCAGTAACTCCAAACTCTAAATGGCTGAAATGACGAGACCCTAAAGACTAAGACTTTTGCCAGATCAAACCTTTTAGAGAACATTCGGTGGAGGAAGATTGTTTAATTTACAACCCTTTAGGGCCACCACAAAGAATTTGGGGAATAGAATTGGCATGCTATTTAGCCAAAACTGCAATTGTAGTGTTCTCTTTGTCAGCATTACAAGTCAGCATTCTAATGATTTTCCCCCTAATGAGACAAGTCCCTGTTGATTTTGAAATTTACAGCACTGAAGGGCACTTTTTTTTTTCTTTTTTTTTTTTTTTACAATGGATTCATACTTCAAATAATTGTCAGCTAATATTCTAATCATAATGTCTATCATTATTTATTTTGTGACACTCAAAGACGCTTTACATATTAATAATATTAACAATATTTGTTCACCTCAAACTCAAATTCATCCTCCTTGAACAAGAAACAATTTGACTTTCTCTGCAAAGTTTTAGAAATGATCTTGATCTATATCAGAACTAGTAGAAGACCACATGATTATAAAATCAAGTCAGTCATTAAATCGTTTGAAAATGAAAGGTTTTGTGTAAAAACTGTGATGGGTTTTCGTCAAAATGTCCTTAGTATCAAAAATTCAAGACATTTAGTTGCGTGACAAAACTACTCTGAAGTCACGGACAAGATGGGTAAAATGTCTTGCCTAAAGACTCAACATCAGTATCCACTTGTCCAACCAAAAACTACAAGCATGCTGACTCATGCAGTATTTAAAATTGTAAAGCTACTTCTCATTTCCTCATCTTAGTCAGTGGACCCCGGGTGTAGAGTCAGTCCTAGAAAGTCACCACATGTGAAGTTCTATGGTCTACATGCACACTTCTAATCCTCACCGCAGAGCTTGAGCTGCATTCTTTAGGAATGGGGTATGGTTCCTCCTGGAGACAGACTCTGATTAGTTACTTATCCCTGCTCCACAGTTGCACCAGTATTCTAGCTTTATATAGAAGTCAGCGGGGCTCTCCCCCTGCGGTACTGAGGTCAAGAGTTTACCCCTGGCTGCAAAGCATGCTATGGAACATGTTAGTTTTGCACATCAACCTTCTATTAGACTGAATTAATAATGCACTCTGTGTGAGATTGACTGACAGCTCGGTGCAGCATCTGCAGTGATGCGGTTGCTGTAAGAGAGCACAATCTAGAGCACAATTTGTTCACAAGCAATTCAAAGTGCTTAACACAACAGGAAAAGTGCATTAAAACATGAACAGAAATCACAAAACAGTTTAAGACATAAAAGAGAAGAGTGCAAATAAAATCCTTTCAATCATATGCACAGCTAAACAAAAGTTTTTTCTTAGATTTGAACATTGTCAGAGTAGAGCCTGTCTCACATCTTCAAGAAGACTGTTCCAGATTTTAGCTGCATAAAACCGAAACGCACATTCCCCATGTTTAGTCCTGACTCTGGGCACCAGCAGGAGACCGGTCCCTGAGGTCCTCAGAGTCCGAAATGTTTCGAATGGCACTAACATGTCCGAGATGTACTTTGGTGCTAGGCCATGGAGAGACTTGTATACAAGCAGAGCTGCTTTAAAGTCTATTCTCTGAGCCACAGGGAGCCAGTGCAAGACCTGAGCACAGGACTAATGTGAATGTACTTCCTGGTTCTAGTCAGGACCGAGTTCTGGATGTACTGCATCTTTTTTACAGCTCTTTTGGACAGGCAGGCCGTTACAGTAGTCTAATCTACTGGAGACAAATACATGGATAAGTCTCTCCAAGTCTGGTTCAGACACTATAATTTTGATTTTGGCAATGTTTATAGATGGTAAAAGGCTGCTGATGTAATTGATTTGATGTGGCTGTTAAAATTCAAGTCGGACTCAACTCTGGAGGTGACTGCTAATACTTTCTCTTTGTTCTGTGGCAAGACGATGATTTCAGTCTTGTCTGAGTTCAGCTGGAGAAAGTTGTTTTGCATCCAGACAACTGATCTGTTGGATGCAGTGACAGAGTGAATCCACTGGTCCATATTTACCTCCGTCAGTGAAACATAGATCTGAGTGTCGTCTGCATAATTGTGATAGGACACATTCTCGCTGCGTATCAACTGACCTAATGGCAGCATGTAGAGGTTGAACAGAAGGGGTCCCAGGATTGACCCTTGGGGCACCCCACAGGACATGTGGTCTGAGACACAGTTACCGATTTCAACAAAGTACTTACTGTCGTCCAGAAAGGATTTTAACCAATTTAAAATCCAATTTAGCAGTAACAGTGATGCCCACCCAGTCCTCTAGTCTCTGTAAGAGGATCCCATGATCGACAGTGTCAAAAGCAGCACTCAGATCTAACAGAAGTAAAACTGAGGCTTTGCCCATGTCAGTGTTCAGGCGGATGTCATTTGTCACCTTGACAAGAGCAGTGCTGTGATGAGGTCTAAAACCTGACTGGAAAACATCAAATGAGTTGTTCATTTAAGAGAAAGTCAGTGTATTGGACCGTTATGGTGAAGAAGGAACTGAGTCAAAAGGCAAAGCTCTCGATTTACGTTCCCATATGGTCATGAGCTTTGGGTCATGACCAAAAGGACAAGATCACTGGTAAAAATGGTTAAAATAAGGTTCCTCCGCAGGTTCCCTTAGAGATAGGGTGAGGAGCTCAGTCACATGGAGGAGCTCAGAGTAGAGCAACTGCTCCTCTATGTGGAGAGGAGCCAGGTGAGGTGGCCCAGGAATTTGTTCCGGGCATGTCCTACTGGAAAGAGGCCCCAGGGATAACACAGGACACACCAGAGGGACTATGTCTTTTCACCTGGGAAAGCCTCGGGATCCTCCCGGAAGAACTGGAGGAAGTGTCTAGGGTGCGGGAAGTCTTAAACTTGGATTATACTTTCCACATGTAAATTCTGCACGGAAATGAGACCCGTGGAGAGCAGCAGAGAAGAAGTTGGCAATATTCATAGTCTGTGCGCGATTCATGCGGTGTCAAACGGTAAATCTGAGATAGCTACAAGGAAACCCTGCTCATTTCTGTGCATAACTTTCCACATAGTTGCAAGTTTTTCCCTGACCCAAACGTGTAAAACCATGTCCGCACGGACGGGAGCGTGTCAGCAAATCTTTAAAAATGTTGCTGCGCAGACCCTTGCGGACCTTGCGAATGCGTCAAACATAAACCTACTGTAAGAGTCCTGGTTTAGACTGCAGTCCAGCGACCCTGCTTCGGATAAGTAGAAGACACAATGAATGGATGGATGAAATTCAGTTACAATTTTTAAAGGGAAGATTGTTTTGTGAAGCTGTATTGTTGTATAAATAACTGTAATCTCATTAAATAAATGTTATGTAATAATATTGTATTTATAAGCAGCTCTAGAGCGCCACACTATCACCATACTGCATGCACACAAGGTGGGCAACATTTCTTGCAGTTTTGATGGGAATAGAGCAGTCAATTTTGGGGATAGTAGTCAAATATAAATTGATAAACCTAGATCCACCCTTTTTGACCTGAACAATCTCACTAATACAAGTTTGCACTGATTACTTTGTTCCATTTTCAATTGTCTTGTGTACCATGCAGTGTTATGGTCACATAATGTTCTGCAATACCACAATCTGCTGCTTATAGCCCAACAAGCCATATGTTAGGCTTTGTTTACAGTCCCTCCCTCAGTTGGGAACCAATGTCTGCTGAGTTTTCTCCACACAGAACACACATTTGGATAAGTTTGTCATCAGCAGGGAAAGATTTCATGTGGCCAAACCACATTACTGGCAGATTGATAGGAATTTGCATGCTAAAGAGCCCAGCTTTTCCCAGTGTGTTCTCTTTAAAAGGTCATTATGGGCCATTCCATGGAGTGGTTCTACACAATAGAACTGATTACACGATATTCTGAAAGTCAGGTGTTGACTTGTACAACTTCTCATTGAGCATAGAGCTTATTCTGGAGCAGATCAGAGAGGATGCGTTGATCTTCTCCAGCGTGCCCCACTCCATCTGCAGGTGGATCACTGACTTCCTGATGGACCAGAGGCAGTGTGTGTAGCTAGGAAATTTGCCTGGAGCTCGACAGACTTCAGGAAAGTCACAGCCCCCCATTTTTAGCCTTGTATATTTATTATCCCAATTTAATTCTAAGGCAAGCCTATATTTACATCTACATTCTGCACATTTGCTCAGAATTCATCAGTTGCTCCTACTCATCCTGTGCACCATTGATGTGCAAAGTGTGCTGTTCTTTTTCTGGCACATGATGGATTGTCATAATATCATCTGAATATCGACTCAGTATTGAGATCTTCCTTTTTGTCTATATTTCACCCACCCCTAAATCAGCAATTTAAAACTGCTATAAAATAACATATCCTCTCTTGGCCACATCAGGCCTCCTTTGTCATGCTGGTGGAGGTCCATCGGATCCACCAGGATGTACAGGACAGTATTCAGCTTCATATGCTTCTTCTCTTCTCAGTAGTGAAACTGTAGCCTCTTGGCCTCCAGCTCATCGTCTTATGTTTGAATGTGACAATGCACACTTAATGGGGCTTGTTCCATCGCAGATCTGTTCTCACGGAGCTCAAGCTGAGTGGAGCAGCTTTGGCCCGGGGCAGTGCCAGCGGAGTTCAGGTGGTCTGGTGGCCTCTTTGATCCTCTGTCTAATCACCAATGTTTGGGGGGAAACAGTAGTCCTCCATGCACTTCCCTTTCAAACCATGACCTCAGCCCGACTCACCAGCGCTCCGAGCCGACACAGACCTCCGAGTGTCTGCTGGGCCTATCTAATTGAAAGGGCACCAGATAAATGATTGAGACAAGCTGTGTGCACAAAACGTCTTTAGAGCAATGGAACGCCACTGCCCACCTCCGGGGAGTACTATCCCTACCTAACTTGAACTAATTGCTGGCAACGTTTGCATGGAATTAAGCCAAAACTAGCATGCTTTTAAAAGTAGGCTCTATAATTGGATTAAATATTTCACAAACAGTATCCAACAATGCTCCCTGATATGAATTATAAAAAGTATAATTGTACTGTAATGAAGCCCCTCAATGCAAGATAGATAATGTCATAATGTGGAACATTCAAGGCAAAGCAACAGTGTCAGGACCAGAACATTACACCTTTAAAGGATAAAAATGCTTTTGATTTGACGTTGTAGTTTGACATTGTATTCATTGCAAACTGCAATACTCAGTAATAAAAACAGGTCCACTGACTTTTAATCTTCATTGTGGCATTTCGCTGTAACATGCAGCAGATTGTCATTTACACGTTTTTATTTTTGAAAAGTGGCTATGTGACATTTTAGAACTTTACATGTATCTCTGAGAGTCTTCATTTTTCAAATAATCACAAGGGATGTGGGCAGGAATAGGGTTTAGGGGACAAGTGTAATTTTCTGACCACTCAAGCTTCAGTTGCAGGACTCAAACATGCATAAACTCTGAACTCACAGCAGCTTGTCTCTAAACCTGTAGCGTGAAGTGACTTTTATGCATGGGCAAGCAGACTTTGGGTGTTCATCAATATTTAGCGGATAACACAAAAGTGAAAAAGTAATGAAGGCACCTTGCTGTTGCTTCACTTCTCCTCTGCACATGCCCAGTTAGGCACACAGGTTTATTCAGCGTGGTTTGAGCATCGATCTACGAGTTTGAGGCTGTGTTGTCCTCAGAGCGCATGTGCAGACCTCTAAAAGAAGCTGCTGTCCAGTCTGGTTCTAAATGCTCATGTTTGAGAGTGGAACATGAACGGGCCTCTGAACACGGCCACAGAATGAAAAAGAGCGGGAGAAGAAGAACCAAGCTTGTATTGCGCAGTGGCCCATAGAAGCCACTAAAAGACATTGTGACTTCAACCAAGCTTCAGCAGCAAAAGTGAGGGCAAAACTTATTTGGATATATTTCTGACCAATTTAAATATAGTTAAGACACACTGTAATTTTAGATTTTATTGGTCAGTCAGTTGACCGTATGCCACTGCTCTGGGCTGGGAATGATCACAGTCAGTTTGTCTTGGACCAGCTAAAAAAATGTGCTGTGGCCAATTCCTTTACTAAACAAGTGCCCGCTAACAGGTTCGGTAAATCAGGAATGCACAAAGGCATTTGTGCAATTTATGAACAACTACCCTCAACGTACATAAGTGGTTCATTTATCAGATGGTTAATGTTGCTGAAATATCCACCTGCTTAACTCCGAAAAATCTTATCTACTAAATAGCTAAAGTGGTGAGTGGTGGAATGTTGTTTTGCAGGTAACCAAACAACTTCTTGGAAAGGCACACATTACTGCAAATGGAAAAGTAATTTTCAAAGGTCACATTTGGTGAAATTGACAGGACACATGTGAGGACATAGTAGCATTAAAAATAGGTCTGCACAATTTTGGGAAAACATTTATTTCAATTTGGTTTGCAATTGTTTTCAATTCAGAATTCAGCTCACAATGCATGTATAAAGGGGTCATGCAAAATCAACTTTAGAGCTTCAAGCATTAATTAGCATTAGTTTACTCAAAATTATATTTTCATTGATTCCTGCATGTTTGAGTAATCCTGTGTTGTCCTGCAATTCAGGCCCGAGTGTTCGGAAAATTTGTGTTTTCACCTACCCCCTATCCCCGCCTACATCCCTGTACTTAGTTGCAATTATATGGAAAAATGTGAGTGATACATACACAAAGATAAAAACATGTAAGGGAAAAACATCTGCTGATTGTAACTATGAAGAGGCCTTATCATTTCAGCAATTTTGAACAGGAAGTCAATGGATCCGTTTCTATTTCTGATCAATATTATTTTATTTATAATATTATTATTATTTAGATCAATATTACGGTTTGTAATGAACAAAATAAAGTGTTTATAAAAACGTATGTTATAGATCAATACTAAGTTTAATATATCTGTCTCCTCTAACACAAATTAACATAAGCTCTTGAGAAAAGACAGAAACATAAATTGATAAACAAATTCAAGCATGCCCTTCATTTCAGAGCGCGTTTGTAGAGGTCTAAACTACAGATGGTCCAATATGAATTATTCGAGCCTGATACTGGCCTGATACTGATATCCCATATACAGTATGTCTTACTGTTGTGGACGATAACCAATATGTGCAGATACCGTTATAGTAAAGTTCACAAATTCACGTTTCATGTTTGTAAAAGTAGTAACAACATTTATTTATCTGGGATACAAAACCATTTCTGGCATAACTGTGGAAACATACTCACATATTTTTAGTCTAATCGGACTCCTATTTCTATTTTTACTCATGAGTTCGGTTCAGAAGACAACAAACGGGGAATGACACATGAGCACACACAGCCTGGGGCAATGCCAAAGAAATATCAGCAAAATGTTCAATATCGGACCAATGGCGCTAGCCCTAGTCTAAACAACAGTAAAGCCATTATAAAAAAGGATTTTTCATTTGTAGAGGACATTCTTAACTATTGCAGCCTTTACCATTTGAATTGCAAATACTCAAGCAATACTCAAAATCTATTATTTTTCAAAGTCATTACAAAGTGTTTCTAACTAATTGTATAATAAAAGTCTGCGTGTTTACTTTTTCATAGTTTCCCTCCAACAAGGCCCTCTTTAGTTTGAGTCATTACATTTTTTGAACGTAGGATGGAAATAATTATCCATAATTTAGCAGCTGATATGTAAAACTGCAACAACTCATTAGAGTCAACATGCATTTAACTAGGAAGCTGGAAAAAACTTAATACATCATCTTATCTAAGGGCAAAATGATGGTTTACATGCCAAAGATTAGCACTCATAAACATCATTCATTAGCGGCATCTCCCTCCAGGGCTCGCCAGCAGATTATACAATGATTAATATGGTGCAAGCAGCGTAACCACAGCAACGCAGCAAAGGAGAGGCAACGCTGTTTTGTTAAAATAGAGGAAATGACGCAAGCACTGTCATGACTTCATCTCCAGCTGCGCAGGCTGCTTCATCAACTTTCTATTTCATTTGTAATTTATGGATCTCCGAAGCCTTTTGCTAAATGAAATGTAACTAATACCTCCTGAAATTGGCATATTTTAGTACACAGAGAGAAACTGCCTGGTTTGAAAGGGGGACAGTGCAAGCTTTCCAGACAACAAATCCATATACACATTAACACAGCAATATTTTACAATACCTACAACATACAAAAACATACTACAAGACAAGGACAGGCCCGGACTCACTAACCTCTACTCCACCTTTCCTAATCTACATCTGTAGAAGGCATCGCTCACTCTCCTCCTGGTACTTTTTTATTGTCTCTTTTTTTAACATGTGTTTTAACTGTATACGATTTTAAAAGAATTTCAAGTCCTCAGTTAACTCATTTCATAAACGAACACCCCATACTGAAATACACAAGAATTTTAATGTGGTACTTACCCGTGGTTGATATAGTTTATGGATACCTTTGGTCTTCTTCAAATTGAGTGATAATTTATTTACATACTCATGAGATATTAGTTCCAAAGGTTGTACCAGATTCTCTCCTGAGAATCTGTAAAGAGTACAAACTTCATCATTTTGGATAGTTTACATAAATCGTTAATGTACAATAGGAAAAGTATAGACCCTAATATTGACCCTTGTGGGACCCACATGTAATAATTTTGACACCACAATTTATATTGATCAACTTGTACACACTGTTGCCTGTCTCCCAAATAGCTCTTCATCCAGTTTAGTGGTACTCCCCCAATAGTACTCATCTAGATTTTGTATGAAGATGTTGGGATCGATAGTGTCGAATGCTTTCTGTAAGTCAATGAAAATTTCAACAATGAATTTCAATGCAGTTAGTTATTTCTTCTAACAGATCAATTAGGGCGAGTGAGATTGATCTGTTACGCCTAAACCCATATTGACACTTGGATAAAAGATTATGTTTTTCAATGAAATGCTGTATTCTTATATCAAATAATTTGTTCTTATGTCTTATAAAAATGTGGTAAAGGGAAGTTTGAGAAACAGTGTTTGTCTCCTGAGTTGAAGAGTGGAATGACTTTGGTTATTTTCATTTTGAATAGGAATTGTCCACTCTGAAATTATAAATTGCAAATATCTGTAAAGGGTTTTGCAATTTCTTCTGTAAAATTTCTGACCGATCTCATACTTATGTCAATTTGTGTATCTTTCCTTACAGTAAAACTATATTCACAGCATATTATAACATATTTTTTTGTCTTAGTAGAAAATAATCTTTCCATCCAATCCTATCTTAAATACATTCTTATCAGATCCTGCAGTCCTGTTTCAATCATGTTTTAAATGTTTTCCTTTGCATTTTATTTTCTTGTTACACATTGGAATATTTCTTCCAACAGCTAGGCACATATTTTCAATAAGTTTACAGTTTAAATGTTTATTAATGTAAAAGGTGACACCTCCTTCTCCTATGTTTATACAAAACATTTTATAACCCTTTAAATGAAAGTCACTCCCTTTGTCAACCTTTATCCATGTCTGAGATTGCTATTATGTTAAAAGCTGTTTAAGTTAGTTAATGTAGTTTTTAATATTTTCCAAATTAGTGCATAAGCTGCTGTTGCTAAAGTGAATAGCAGATAGTTTGTCTATAATATTGATTTTATCATTAAATGCGGTGCCCGAATAATCTATAGAGTTTTTGCTGTCATTTTTTGCGTTCACTTTCTGCTCTACATCTGTAAATTTAACTGAAAATTCTTGTGTACATAGTAAGCCTATTTTTATTTTATACTATAATATTTTTTTTTATTGTTTTCTTTAATGTGTGCCCTTTTTGATTTCATATATGTTGCTTTTATTATTGTTCATCGTTGTATGTATGTATGTATGTGCACCGAATCGCCAAAGCAAGTTCCTATGTTGGTATTCACAAACATTTGTTCATTGACAATGGCAATAAACCTTTTCTGATTCTGATTCTGATTTATGACAATTGAATCAATATGGAAAAACACTGTTCAGTGTAGTAACGGTCAGAGAGTGAGGGCATATGTGTTCCATTAGGGGTTAAATAAACAAAGTGTTGTTTCTATGTGCAGACAGGGTCGTTCTGAACTGTCATGGACGAGGGATTTACGCTGACTTCATTGTAGAGAGAGTAGAGATTTTTGGACTTCTGGATAGAATTTCAGAGAACTTCAAATGAGCGTGTCAGTTGTGTGTGCTTGCATTTGGGAGGGGTGTTTCCAGCTTATTGAAGGTCCAGAGCTGCTTGTTGGACCCACCAGTAGTTTACCAAAACAGCAAAAACTTCTTTGAGATTTGATTACATTCTTACCTTGATACATACAGCCATGACAACTCACCCTTATGAAACAGATCAGATTGTGTCTTTGCTCTTCAAAGGAGTATCAGGCTCATCTAAATATATTTCCTGCAACTAAACAGGTTAGTTACATTTAAATTTAATCTTTAATCTTTAATCTTAAAATGTATTGTCATATATAAATTCGCGTCCGCAGCAAATTTAGTCACATGGGTGCAGGAGCTTTATACGAACCACACTGGTGACACTAACGTAAAATGAACTTGCTTCCTACTATGAAAGAACATTTTGATGTTTCGCTTGTCAACATGTGGCTGCATTTTGTCAGACACCGTCACCAATTCTCAAAGTTTCAGAACAGAGACACACAAAGTAAGCCAGACTGAAATATTACTTTCCACAAATATTCTCCTTTAAATGAGGGATTGTAATATGTTTCCATTTCACAGCCAGAAGCCATGAAGGCACTTTTCACCTCACTGGTATGACATTTTACACAGGCATTTTTTATTTTATTGAGATTTTGGCTCATACATCAATCACTGTAAGTGCCTGCATGTTCTGTTCCCCATGAGTAGAGCAAGTTGACCGCTGCCATGTTGGATAAATGTTTCACCAATGCCTGTAAGTTGGTTTTGGGGTGAAAAAAATACATCAATCATTGCAGCAAAATAACTATATCCAGCATTGTTAGTTTTTACTCTACACTTTTAAAACGTTTTGTAGAAATCTATACACACTGTTCACATGATTGATCTGTGGCTTTTCAAAGTAAAAAAGACTGTCAATTTGATGTTTTGAAGTTTAAACATCAATCATATTAAATCAGTGCAGGTTTCTTTTCTTTTAGAGGGCTGAAATTTGAAAAAGTGTGGAGTGGCGTCATATCAAAGACAGCTGTGGACTGCTCTGAACTTCTCTGACCACTCTCAGGTGCAAGCGGCTAAAACTAGGAGGAACTTTGAGTAGAGCAGCTGCTCCTCCACCACAATGAGAGGAACCAGTCAACACCTGGTAAGGTGTCATGGTGTCTTAGCAGAAGGCACAAACTGGACAAACATCTTCTGCATGGCCCATGGATGTTTTATGTTCACTTTTCAATTGTATTTTCAAGTTTTTTGTATTGATTATTAAGGCATATTTTATTACTTTCAAACAAAGAAACAAAGAAACCATTAATGGTTCCATGCACTTCAAAATCTGTCATCTTTGTATATTTTGAATAGAATTTTGTTGTTTATTCTATTTGTTTGGCTTCTGTGTTAAAACACCAACGTATTTTGCAAAGTGGTGGTTGTGTGGCAGAACTAGTCCATCACACTGTGTTCATTTCTAGAAATACTTTATTAGAAAGACTAGTAATCTTTCCTGTAGGCCTATTGTATTGAACTATCTAGGACTGGAACTTTACTGAAATAATGTATTTAACAATTCACACAAACTGCGCCACATTGTATAACAAAGTGCTGATGCAAAGAGGGAAATTTTCACATCATCTGTCCGCTGTTCTCGCTCCAGTGCCTTGATGGGAGGCCAAGGAACATTGCGCTCCACTGTCCTCAGCTTTTTCCCATTTTATATGACTCCAAAATGATGTGTTCCAATATATAATCGCTCTTAAAACTGTCCTTAATTTTTCTTGTAAAGCGTTGATTTCCTTTTTTGTAGTTTTGTTATGTGCATGAGAACTGTGCCTGTCTTTGGTTTATGTATCATTGGTTTTCAAAGTGTAAAAATTGCTGCTTTTTTCACAAGAGTCGATCCATCATCCCCTGTGGTCTGTCTGTCTGCGGTAACAAAGATGTGCAGAGCCTGTTGTTGCATACAAATGATGAGAAATATTTATCGGATGATTTGGATTTGGTAGCAGTGTCTAAAGGTGCTTTCCTGGGGGGACGTCATGGAGAGTGCGTTGAGTTCAACAGCTGTAAAATGCACATGTGGTTATACGATGTGTAGTGGACAGTGTGGGGACTTTCTACCGGTTGTAGAGTGTTACTTATCATAAAGTGTTCCTTGTGCGAGATGAATGTCATGCTCAGATGAAGTCGTTCAATGGAGAGGTAGACACTATGAACCGTAATGAATCATTCAAAGCACACATAAATCAAGCCAGTAAAACAGCCTATTTCTATCTGCGTAATATAGCCAAAATCAGAAAAATCTTGCCTAAAAGCGATGCTGAAAAACTTGTCCATGCGTTTGTAACATCTAGATTAGACCACTGTAACTCCCTGCTTGCAGCGTGCCCTAAAAGCGCCATAAAAAGCTTTCAACTGGTTCAAAATGCAGCAGCAAGATTACTAACAGGAACTAAAAGATAAAAAGCTTTCAACTGGTTCAAAATGCAGCAGCAAGATTACTAACAGGAACTAAAAGAAGAGAGTACATTACGCCGGTGCTCGAGTCTCTTCACTGGCTCCCTGTCGAGTTTAGAATCTAATTCAAAATCCTCCTCCTGACTTACAAAGGCATAACTGACATGGCCCCATCCTACCTCAAAAATTCTAGAGTACCATATCATCCAAACAGAGCACTTTGCTCTCAAAATGACGGACTTCTGGTGGTCCCAAGAGTCTCTAAAAGCACAGTAGTAGGTAAAGCGTTTGGCTACCAAGCTCCTGTGTTGTGGAATCAGCTTCCTGTCCATGTTAAAGAGTCAGACACAGTCTCTTCATTTAAGACCAGGCTTAAAACGTTCCTCTTTGAAATCGCTTATGGTCAGGCCAGTTAGGAACAGAAATCAAACCTACAGTTCCCAGCTATGCTACCCTAGGAGCAACTATACTGGAGGAAGTATGGCAGCTTGGGCACTATCATCTGCTTCTTGCTATCAAGCAATATTTAATATTTAATTTCACTTGCAATTTGTTCATCGCTTTTCCTTCTTTTTCTCCCACTTTCCCGACAGGAGTGGAGCAGGCACATCGATGACCTGTGGATCCAGATGCTCCCCAACTGCCTATAGAAACGGTCTGCCTGGAGAAACGGTCTCTACTCCATATGAACGGTTCTTCATCAGCCTCGAAGAATTGGTTCTCCTCCTGATTGGGTCTAGCTCCACCGTCTATCTGCAAATTGAGGCGCGTCCGCCTGTCCGTCCGAGGGAGTCGGATCTCTCCTTCACTGTGGAACTCCTACAGGTTTCGACTTTTTCCCAAAGAGGTTTGGTAGTTTTTCCTGGCCGAGAAGGAGGGTCTAAGGACAGGGGAGCTTTTGACATCTGTCTAAGGACACAGGACGCTGGGACATTTCCAAGTCCTTATGAACATTGTTTATTTTGTTTTTTTCCACTGTAGCCCCTCGAGGCAACTACTGTTGTGATTTTGGGCGTGACAAAAATAAATGTAATTGAAATTTAATTGAATCACAGGCAAAAATATGTTTTGTGAAAGAAAACAAATGGAACTTTGACATTGATTTGAAGTTTGCATGAATATTTGTATCCAGCATGCACAACAGCATTTTTATTTATATTTTTTACACTGTCAATACAATTTTCAAATAAGGTCTTAAATAGGAAATGTAATGCACAATTAACTTTAATGAACTTTTAACCTTGTTACAACAGGGTTTCCTCATCATTAATGTACTGAAAGTTGTATTTTGAGTAATTCCAGCATGTTTGAGTGATCCTGTATCATCCTGCACCTGAGGCTTGGGCGCTAAGAAAAAAAATATGTTTTCACCTACTCCCTATCTTCACCCACATTCCTGTACTTAGTTGTGATTATTTGATAAATTAAGACTCAGAGTGATGCATGTTGGGTTAGAAAATGTTATGTAGTGTTATGTTTTCAAGCATAAAAACATAGAAATGACCAGCTGCTTGTTACAGTAAAATGTCACTGTGAAGAGGCAGAGCTTACTGTTTGACAGTTTAGAACACGAAGACAATGGTTCCATTTCTATTACTAAGACGTTTTAGATCAATTTTGTTTGCAAAGAATAAAATGACAAACTACAAAGCACTTGAAAATAGCATAATACGTCCTCATAATATGCCCCAATATGTCTTAAAAAGTTAGCCAAAAGAGCATTCAACATAATAGTCTAGCCTAGTTATTGAAGGAAATATCTTTTTTTATTTTCAGAAAGCATTTATTGGAGTGTAATGCAGATCCTGTGTTCCAGTTTGCTCCTGTATGACGCTGCACAGAGAACATTCCTGGGTCTGAGTGTGTATAAACTCAGCTCTGTGGCGCCTCTCCAGACCTGAGTCTACAGTTTGTCCCTGTTTACCTTTGCACTGAACCACAAACAGAGGGAACATGTTCTGAGCCAACACATGTTCCTTATAGCTTATATTATATTATGTAATTTCATGGAGATTTATCAAAGTCAATTACAGACAGCAACACGTTGCTGAACTTCACCTAATAGCGCCCTCTCTTGAAACTAATGCAAATAGCAGGGTTTTTTTTTAATGTTATCTGTGCATTCTAACTCTACAGAACTGACTTTCACTGACATTTAATGTCAATTGAATTTTTCCATTATAATGTGCACGTAATCTGTAAAGATACTGGATGACACTAAGCGAAAAAGTCGGATCGGCTCGTGATTGGTTCACATGGTCGTATTTGTCGCCGCGTTGATGACGTCACTTCTGCCTCTCTAAACTACACGTGTGAGGCACAGTTCGGAGCCGATGGGAATTACAGCAATTAAACTCTATCTTTAACACCATCCGCCGTGTACATTCAGTTTGATATCTTGTCGGACTGTGTCGGAACCGCAGCAATCATGGTGAAGCCCAAGTACAAGGGAAAGAGCTCCATAAACCCGTCCTCGTCCAGCAGCAACCCTGGTGAGCTAGCTTTAGCTTTAGCATGGCTGTTTGTTTACAGGCGACGTTAAATGTCTCTACAGAGTTTACTTTGTTACTAACATTGATCTTGATTATGACAACATGTAGAACACCGCTAGGTTGCCAGTTGTGCAAAGCTTCTAAAATGTTGCCTACTTATTCAAATGAATGATCTAGGTTGTCTGTTAGTAAAATCACTTTTTCTCCTTTACTGATCTATCACAATTTGAGATTCGATTATGTTTTCTTATTAAAAACAATTAAAAACAAATCAATAATGGCTTTCAATATTTACACCCAACAATTTGTTCCTCCAAAGTCCAAACTCTGCTCTGAACCACATGCTTTCACTGACAGAGGATCGGCTGTAAACATTTCTGTTACAAAGTGTACAGCTGATCATTGATGATCTGAAATGACTGAGTCTTTATCGAATCAAATAACTGCACAGCCCTACTGTGTCGTAAAGCTGTAAGGCTGCAACGATTGAACGACTGATCATAACTAGTTGACTTTTAAAATAAATAATATTTGTATTTTGATTACGGTTATTTGTTGGACAATACAAACTCTAAAACGCATACCATTTTTTTTTAACAACTAAGACATTGACATCCTTATTAAATCAAAATGTCCATCCATCCATCCATCCATTTTTTACCGCTTGTTCACGTTAGGGGTCGCGGGTGACTGGAGCCTATCCCAGTGCCTTTGGGCCTTAGGCGGGGTACACCCTGGACAGTGGCCAACTCGTCGCAGGGCAAATC
This sequence comes from Chaenogobius annularis, assembly GCA_015082035.1. Lineage (NCBI taxonomy): Eukaryota > Metazoa > Chordata > Actinopteri > Gobiiformes > Gobiidae > Chaenogobius > Chaenogobius annularis. The sequence continues at coordinate 678,880 of BJKM01000220.1, read as the reverse complement.
AAAATGTCAATAAATAAATAATATTTTCATGAATAAAACACTTTATCTGTAAATATTCTCTAGAAGTCTTCACTCATTAAATTTTAACTTTTATTTAGTCTAAATGTATTCCAAATGTTTTTAACAATAACATACTTGCATTATTTCCAGACCGGGTCAAAGGAGCTGGAGGGAGCAACATGAGGGACAGATCCACTATCAAGCGTCTGAACATGTACAGACAGAAGAAGAGATGGTAAGAAACCCATGTCTTTGTGATACTATTTTCAAAAGAGTCTCTTGTCATTGATACGTTGTGATAATAATCTTGCAGTGATAAAAATGGGAAAGTCATCAGGCCTTTGACATACCAGTCCACAGTCGCTCCAGGAACTGTTGCCAGAGTTGAACCCAACATCAAGTGGTTCAGTAAGTAAAAGCCTCACTATGCAACATGTTGTGTTTCCAAGTCTACGTTGAAGTGCTTATTTTTGTACTGAAATGCTGTTAATTCTTTTACTCCAGCTAATACACGTGTAATAAAGCAGTCCTCACTTCAGAAGTTTCAAGACGAGATGGGAGCGATTCAGAAAGACCCATATCGTGTGGTGATGAGACAAAGCAAACTGCCTATGTCCCTCTTACGCGACCGAGTCAAAGCCCATGTGAGTAAGCAGCATGTGAAAATGTTTGCTTTTAAACACCCTAAAACACTGTTCTGGGGAATTAAATTACATGTGTGTGTGTGTGTATATGTGTGTATATATATATATATATATATATATAATCATTTTTAGATGTTGGGAACATAACAATTAAAAAAAATTGTTGCACGTACTGCAGGTTACAAGTAGATTCAGTTGTCACGCGTTTGGAGCATTGGCTCTAGACTCTATAGAGGTGTTGTATACAATTACCGGTAGTAGTCACCGTCTTCCACCAAGACAATATGGGTTTATTATAGCTTTGGCTATGATTACTTGAAAGTTGATTTGAGTTTTTTATGTGGTAGAACATTTTCCAAGTACAGAGTAATATTTGGAACATGACCAAAAGTAAAAACCAAGAAACCCATTCTACTTTTTCATATGTTTATTGATTTAAATAATCTCTTGAGTACCAAAGTCATTTCCAACTCCTATATTAATTGCCCCAATGTTTTGGTCCAGAATTCCAGGGTGCATATTTTGGATACAGAAGGTTTTGAGACCACATTTGGACCCAAAGCTCAGAGGAAGAAGCCTAACCTGATGGTTGATGATATGAAGAACCTGGTGGAGCAGGCGGAGGCTTCAGCTCAGAGTTACAGCGTTGACAATGACAAAGACCTGGTCGCAGAGGACTCTGGGGTCCGGTATGTATTAAACCCCATTTGAAGGTTACTCTACTGTACAAGGTTTAAGAAATAAAATATTATTATATAATATATAATGTTACAGGAATGAAGTGCGAGAGGAAATATTCAAGAAAGGACAATCCAAAAGGATCTGGGGAGAACTTTACAAGGTATTTCTTTGACAAAATACTAAAGAGATGGGCACTTTCTTATAACTGACTAGATGATGGGCTTACACAATCAAGATACAAGATAAAAAGCTATTAGGTATATTGATATTAGGGCCATATCGATTATAATATATTCTCATTTGCTTTGGGGGCAAAATGAAGTATTGCCATATAATTTCACATGCACAACTACAGATTTTCCTGTCAGTTGCGAGGAGAGACCAATAGAAATTGCTGCTAATTGCCTCAACGAATGTCCACAGAAGCTTAAATAATGACCGTGGAGGCTCTGCAGATTAAAAAAAAACACCACCACCACAATGATAAAGAAACAATGTGAGGAGTGAAATTTAAACTTTTATTATAACTTTAAGAAATCAGCACAAATATTGTAAATGCCAACTTTAAGCATTTTTTTCTAGCGTCTGTTGTATTGTCAGTTATACAGTTATATCACAAATGTTCTCAGTTATTCCAGAAAGGATTTTAAGCAATATTTCCCAACCTTTAGCTTCAGAGATATTTTCTTGCACGCTCTATTTAATCAGTTCACCCTCCAACAGGTTTGCACAGCACTTTTACAGGTAACAGATGCGTACCAGTGTTAGATTGGTGCTGCATCCATTGTAAAGAAACACCGGCCCAGATAAAGGCAGTTGACATATGAAAACAATTTCCCAAAAAACAGTGTTCCAACATTATAATCTATTTTTGATTCATTTTGAAACTGTTGCGGGACAATTACATTATGATGTTTTGCCATGGTTTCTTTATTGGAAACACAATGTTGCAGAAATACTAGTAAACATGGCATACAAATATGACCACTAAAGAGGGCGAAGTTATTTGGTTTTCCCGATTTTCTTTTTAGGTGGTTGATTCATCTGATGTCATCATCCAAGTCCTGGATGCCCGTGACCCCATGGGAACTCGCTCCAAAAGTATAGAGAACTATCTGAAGAAAGAAAAACCCTGGAAACATCTGATTTTCGTGCTGAATAAATGTGACCTCATACCCACCTGGGTCACGGTAAGACACAGCTCCACATTTTTACAAATTAAACGCACTATTTAAAAATCTTCTATTTGAATCTTGTAGAAACGATGGGTAGCTGTTCTGTCCCAGGAATATCCCACTTTGGCTTTTCATGCCAGTCTCACCAACTCTTTTGGTAAAGGCTCACTCATCCAGCTGCTCAGGCAGTTTGGAAAGGTAACTCCGACTTCTCTGGCAGTATTTGAGTATTGCGCATTTCAACTTCACTGACCAAAATCCAATTTGATTCTATCAGCATGTAAACCTCATGTTACAAACTTATTTCTTGGCCAACTCTTTCAAGTATTGGAGAAAGGTTGTCCTTTGTCTCTGAATTGTTGTAGAAAATTTGAGGTGCATTTTCAGCTAAATCTAATTTGCAGACTGGATTTTGTGTACAGCTAACGACTGTTTGTTTTTGGCCTCCCACAGCTCCACACAGACAAGAAACAGATAAGTGTAGGTTTCATTGGCTACCCCAATGTGGGAAAGAGTTCAGTCATCAACACACTGCGGTCAAAGAAGGTCTGCAACGTGGCCCCTCTCGCCGGAGAGACAAAGGTAAAGTGCTTGGTGCAAATGTAGATCAAACACACTTAGACAATGTTTGCACTCTCACTGCCTGTACTGTTTGAAGAAGGCCTTTACACTGATGTCCAGAGCACAGTATTAAGTGCAAGAACAGAAAATCTGGTCTTTCCAAAGCTGTGAATTTGTTGAAGAATCTGATTGACTAATGTCCAACCCTCCTCCTTTTCCCACTACATCTTTGAAACTCAGCAAAATGCTTTGAATGTACAACAGTTCAACATACCTACTATCCTCTTCTGAGCCTTGGCTTTGTTTGTCTGAAAGAAACCGCAGCAAATCCCTTCGATAGAAAAAAGGCAGAAAGGGCAGTTCCCTCTACATGCATCTAAAAATATAGATGTGTATGACGGTGTGCACAGCTTCACAAAGAGCAGAACAATATTTTTTATCTCTTAACTGAATTCACTAAATATTGATTCCTGCCAGGAATAAAGTAGTGTCTTTGCCAAGTCTTTGCGCAGTTATAACAACAGATCTAATCAGAGAAGATTTGCAAAGTAAAATGCCAGACATTTCCTACATGTTTCCTCAACTAATAAATCTGACCTTTTAGTACCACACTGGAGGCAAAACAAGCAAAAGCTTTTCCTTAAAGAATAGTGCATTCAGCTGGGGGTTTGTGATATTGACAATAATGAATGTCTATGAATATCATTTTGCTTTTCACCTGAAATGTTCTAAAATGAGCCTGTAAACATCTTGGTTGAGGTTCAAGTACTACAAATATCACTCTAGGCCTTTGTTTGGAAAATTGCACTGCCAGACTTTGTCCTCTTTTTAATTTTAAAATTAGTTTACTAAACTACCAAACATTTTGTGACAACTTTAATATTATTCACATTATAACACAAAAGTATTTTTATTGTTTTTGGTTCACGTTGGGGCTTCCTTTTTTTCCAAACGTAACTGTCACTGTGTGTTCAGGTGTGGCAGTACATCACGTTGATGCGGCGGATCTTCCTTATCGACTGTCCTGGAGTCGTGTATCCGTCAGAAGACAGCGAGACAGACATTGTGCTCAAAGGAGTGGTAGGTCTTTCATTTGCTACAGGGACTATTTCATTTCTTCATTATCAGTTTGGCCTTGGGAGAATTTGGTTAAAAAAATGTGCGTTATATTTCTGTTCCTTTCATATTCTAGGTTCAGGTGGAAAAGATCAAAAACCCAGAGGAGCACATTGGTGCAGTGCTAGAGAGAGCCAAGTCAGAATACATCCAGAAAACCTACCGCATCCCCACATGGAGCTCTGCTGAAGACTTCCTAGAAAAAATGGCTCAACGAACAGGAAAACTTTTAAAGGTGCATACGCATGTCTTTAGTTCACATTATCAGTCCAATATTCAATGTAATGCGGAGAACAGAACAAAGACATGTTACATCCAGACACTTTTCAAACCAGTATGTTTTACTGTTCAGGGCGGCGAGCCTGATCTCAGCACGGTGTCCAAAATGGTGCTGAATGATTGGCAGAGAGGGCGGATCCCGTTTTTTGTGAAACCTCCTGGACCTGAGGGAGACGATGAGGTGAGTTGAATTCAACCCAAGTATTTTAAAACATTTGCTGTAGAGGAGGAATGTTGGTATTGTGTTTCAAGGTAGAAAAAAGTGCAGCTTGAACTTACTGAATCAAAAATGATCTGGCATTTAAAACATTGTTTAGAAATAAACAAAAATTTCCCAGGGTTAGTTTATCTGAACCATATAGAGTCTATATGGTGGCAGAGCATTTTAAGGGTCTATATTACATCAGAATGTTCCAAATCCTGGAATTTAAGTGACCGAACACAAGATGAAGTAGACTAATACATTTTCAATAGTTAGATTTCATTTAATTGCTAAAGATTTATAATCGTAATAACTAAAGATCTTATCTTATCTATTAAATTAACAAATAAAGTATACTGTATATGTATCGAGACCAAACTCGGATGTATCAGAGTGGGTCATTTGCCAAAACCACCTTGATTTTTGGCATTTTGTGACATTTATTCCTAACTTGTCCAGTGAAACACATTGTGTTCCATTTCACTTTTGCCTCGTTACATTCTGGAATTTAGAATGTATTTGTTTACACACGGGCACATTCAAAACTGCAATTCACATCTTGATACTTTAATGGTTCCACTGCTCTTCTAAATATATGTTACTTAATATGTTTAGCTGTCTGGTTATATCCCTTGGGGTTAAATTTTTCAGGTCAAGACTCTTTTGCCAGTGGAAGGGCCTCCAAACGCAGTGACCAGCGCGCAGGAGGAACATTTGGACGCTGGGGAAGCCGGATCTGAGGAACTGACTAAACTGGAGCAGAAAAAGAAACATGAAGTCCAGAAGATGTTGGCTAACGTACGGCAGAACTTCGGCAAGATCAACGTGGCGCCCGAATTCAACGAAGAGGACCTGGTTCCCGTGGAGATGCCCGATCTGGACATGGGCGACGTCTCCGGCTCCGAGGGTGAAGAGGAGGAAAGCGACGATGAGGCTGAAGACGAAAGCAACAACGCAGAACCCAGCAACGGAGAAGGGGAGGTGTCTTCTACCGCCGAGCCTGGCAAAACGGGGTCACGAGAGGTCATACGAGAGCTGGACGAGAAGATCGCAAAGTACAAGCAGTTCCTGGACCGGGCCAAATCCAAGCGCTTCTCAGCAATCCGGTGCATGCTTTTGTCAAATGCAGTGTTTACAGTCACAAATACTTTTCTAATCAGTGGCTTCATGTTTATTGTTCCACAAAGTCGAGTTATTGTATTGTTTCCCAACCAAACTTTATTGAATCATATTTCTTTGTAAGATTTCAAATGGATTACAATGATTGCTTTGTTTAATCCTGTTTGACTGTGTTTTCATCTGGATAGAATACCGAAGGCCCTCTCTGACAAGGCGTTTGCAGACATGAAGAAGAATCACGAAGCAGCCGAGGCAGGAACGCAAGCACAGAAAAGAGGTACGCTAAGAATTCAACTTGTATCTATCGTATTATCTTTTGTATCGGAAGTCAAATGTAAATTTTTCTGTTTTGAAAATGGTAAAACTGTTCTATTTGGGTAAAAATGTGTAACAAAATTCTATTAAATATTCATAGACAAAAAATCCTAAACGGATTTTGTAAAAGTTTAAAATGTTTTACTAAAGTATGGCTATGGCTATTGACATAAGATATGTGGCAGTGCGTTTCGGCCCGGCCGTTCTGAGGGAGCTGTAGAAAAGGCTGTTTTATTACATCTAAAGTCAGAGTGCCTTGGATTTTTGTCTTCAGGATGTTAAGCATTCATTTTGTTTCTAATTTTCACCTAGACAGAGCTGTTTTCTTTTGTAAAAGAACACACTTTTTACACTTTTTCATGTTTTAATCATGAGAAAAAAATCAAAACATCTGAAAAAACGTTCTTTCATGTTTGTTTTTATATTATACATGTCATCATTTTACCATATAGAGAATCAAATGCTTTTACACATACATGAGCTCAACCACCGATTACTATAAAACCACAGCATTAAAGCATGTGAATTTTTTATAATTTAAGTTTTAAATTTGTGACTTATCAGCACATTTATGAGAATAACAAGAGGAAAGCAGAATGAAGGACGAGCCGGCTGGAGCGCCCAGACTGACATCAAAACAGGTACGAGAATATATTTTGTGTCCAGTAAAAAAAGCAATGCATTCATGTCAAGAATACTTATTTCTTCCTTTTTATATACCTGTTTCAACAAAAAGAGCAATGGAGCGGCGAAGAAGGAGAAGAAAGTGGGTGTGCGCTATTATGAAAACGCACAACGTGAAAAATAAGAACAAAAACCGAAAGACGCCAGCATCTGCTACAGAAGGCCATAAAGCCAAGAGATCAAAGCCACTAAACTGGATGATATACAACACAACTAATACATCTTTATTTAATTCTTCTTTGGAATTTTAACCTGTTGAGACAATAAGGGTCTGAGTGATGCCTTAATTTCACTGTTGTCATTTACAACTTTCTACCCTGAAAAGCCTTTTGCTGGTTTGAAAATCTATTGTCATTTACAGTTCAAAGATCTGACTGTAACGCCGCAATGTACAGTTGATGTTAAAACTGTCATGTTTGGTAATGAATGGCAACGAATAAATGGTGGATATTTTGTACTTCTTGGATGTAGTAGAAAAATATTCATTTGGATCTGGACACTGTTTTTCGAAAAAGACAATTCAACTCTCATCCAAGAGTCATTCTCAATCTGCGGCTCGAGTCTGAGAACTCAAATATCAGACTAGCTCCGCAGATTGAGAATGACAATTGGCCGATGAGAGTCATCTGGACACTGCTTCTAGAAAAACTGCCCAGATGACACTCATCAACTACAACTAAAGCTTTTTCTATAATGGAACACTCCTGGACGAATGAGGGATTACGCAGACATCTTGGATGTAACTATTCCTTCCAGCTGGGTCTGAAAAAAAAAAAAAATTATAGGAATGATTTGACTAAAACCAGAAAGATGATTTAAGAAGTACCTTGAGCTGTTCGTTTGCCCTCTTCAAAAACTGGATCTCCTCTGAGTGTTTCTTTTCCTCCCCCTGTCTCCTCTTATCTTCTCTCTTCTCTATAGCGTCACATTTGGCCTTCTCCTCGTTTACCTGCTTGATTAAATCTTGCTTCTCATCTTCCAGGGCAGCAATCTGTGAGGATAATGCAGTGTGGGGTAAAAACATGACAGAACAAGAAAGACGGACGTCGCACTCTGCTGGAAACCCAACAGTGTTACATTTTGTGACGTTTCCATGGCAAGTGTTGTACGGCAGATTTGGGACTAGAAGGGGGAGAGTAAAAACTATCAAATTGAGACAGAAATATCAAGTCAAATCTCACAAACGAGGCTATTTTAAAGTGATATTTCTGCTCTCTTTTGTGTATGTTAATTTCAGGGTTCATTCACCTTTTGTGCTGTGTGATATTTAAACCTCAACTAAGACATTTTATTTTTAGGCACATTTTGGCACAGTCCTAATTTCTCAATGTTAAAATATTGTCTGAAGATCGTTAATGTGATGCAGCAAAAACCCAAAAATATTTTTTGTCAATAATATCCACCCCCTTTTATGACCTTGAATAAAGTTACAACTATTAAAAATAACATTGTAACAAAAAAACTATCGAAAATACTTAGACTTATAAGTAGAGCTGGGCAATATATTGAAACTGAGATATAATATTGTTGTTTTGAAGATATACAAAATGTATCTTTTATAGTAAAAACATTGCTGCAAAAGAGCTGGTTTCTACACTTTTGGGATTTATTTGGCAGACATTTGACACTTGTCTGTCAATTAAACCTCTAATACGTTTAAAGACCGGTTTTAACACATTTCTGTAGAATTGACATCATATAGTCATCGAGATGCTTAAAAAAAATAAAAATAATCGTGATATTCGCTACCCTTGCACTGGGTTTCAGCATTGCCGGGACTTATAGTTATTCTAAAAATCAAACCAACCCGGGGCCCTGTGTGACATCAGCCTCGCCTAGTGCTATTTCTGTAGTCACATCACGTAGATGGGAAAACAAAAGGCGAGTCAAGCTGCCCAATCTGAGAGGTTTGATTCATATACCCTGTGAGAAGATAACGCCCAGTTCCACTGAAACTAGTCTGAAACTTGCTGTGCTAAATGTCAGATCCTTATGTAACAAATCATTCTTAATAATTGTATTTCTTCTTATAATCTTGATTTATATTTTTAACTGAAACATGGCTTGACAGAAACACAGGAAATTTAGTTTGAATAGAATCTGCTCCACCCAACTTTAAAAACTGCACAGGTACCTGCATCCTTTAAATTTCTCGTGTTTCAGATTCAAATTTAGAGATGAAATAGGTACCCACAACAATCATTTGAATATGTATCCTTTGATTGAGCTAAAACCGTCTCCATCCATACTCTTCATTGTTTTATACAAGCCTCCACAGCACTGCCAAAGTTTTACTGATGATTTTACTTAGATGCTTTCAGTCGTATATACAGACTTCGATGGTTTGGTCATTACAGGTGATTTCAATGTTCATGTTGATAACATTTGTGACAGAAATGCAAAAGAGCTTCATGTTGTCTTTGAAACTGTGAGTGGCCCCACCCACAGCAGAGGGCACACTCTGAAAAGGGGCTTAATATTTCAAACGTCAATGTGGTCGATGTTGCTCTGTCTGATCATTGCTGTGTCTTCTTTGACCTGTCTGTTTTACCCAAACCACAGGCTGGTCCTGCAATTGTTCGGAGGAGACACATAAATGACAGCACGGGAAAACTTTTTATGGAAATTATTAACTTTGAAAATGTCTCATGTTCTAATGTAAATGATTTGTTGAACTCTGTTACATCTAGTGTTTTGAATGTTCTGGACACCATTTTCCCTATGAAGGTTAAAATGGTTCAAAATAAGCAGAAGGCACCATGGAGAAATTATGTTTCGGTCAGGGCACAGAAAAGTGAGTGCCACCAGGCCAACGAAAATGGCGCAAGTCAAAGCTCCAGGTTCAAAAAGGGATTTACAAAGAAAAGTTGTACGTGTACAACCTCATTTTATATAGAACTATGGAAGGATATTTTTAAAAAATCATTAAAAGCTGCAGTAACAACTCACATGTCCTGTTTGCCACAGTAAACAGATTAAGAAACCCTCCAACTCAGCGGAAATTTGCATTATTCTTTAATGACAAAGTTCAGGGCATTGAAAATGCTATAAATTCCTAGTTATAATCCTAAAACCACCTAGACACTTAGAGCTAACTTACTTTGCACCTGTAACTGACAAAACTGTCTGAGAGATCACCAGTCTGAGTTCATCTACATCAGAGGTGTCCAAACTTTTTTCACAGCGGGCCGCATTTTGAAACTTGTACGGAAGGGCCACAGACAACCCGACACTGAAGTGAATCATTCGAAATGTTGTATTTGACATAGTTTCGATGAGCCTCCACACGTTTAATAAGACTTGGAACTTAATATTAGTTTGGTAAAACATCAAAATGCTTGAATTTTTTCAATTTTGCTGTAAAAAGTACTACTTTTTGTTGTTTGGACGAACTTAGAAGGAAGCCGGGGGGCCTACAAAAATTGGTCTGAGGGCCGCATTTGGCCCCCCTGGCCGTAGTTTGGACATGCCTGATCTACATGATGTGTTACCCACCAGATTTCTAAAGTCTGTGCTGAACAGTTTGTTAGCACCACACTCACATAGTTAACATGTCGTTTCAATCTGGAACATTCCCAATGTCTTTGAAAACTGCGGTCATAAAGCCTCTCCTAAAGAAGAGCAGTCTTGATGCCGCCTGAAGTAATTACCGGCCCATCTCTAATTTGCCATTTTTGGGCAAAGTCCTCGAAAAGGTTATTTACCAACAGCTCACTGATTTCCTCTTAATAAACAACTAATTTGATGTTTTCCTGTCAGGTTTTAGACCTCATCACAGCACTGAGACTGCTCTTGTCAAGGTGACAAATGACGGTGAATATGACATCACCTGAACACTGACGCGGGCAAAGCCTCAGTCTTAATTCTGTTAGATCTGAGTGCTGCTTTTGACACTGTCGATCATGGGATCCTCTTACCAAGCCTTCAGGGCACCCGAAGCGAAATTTTCCTTGGGGGGCCCTCACCATCATCAGAATCAGTTTTATTTCCATTGTCAGTGAAGAATTCACAAACTAGGAGCTTGCTTCGATGCAAACAAAGCGTACCAAACTGCCAGGGCATCCGTTTGCCAATCGTCAGCACCAAATATTGATGAATCAAATCCCACAAAGCAATTTGGTATTCTGCTGGAATCATCTCTTCTCCCTGTATAATCCCCGAAATTTTCAGACGTTATTTGTGTATTCTGGTGCATTTTAATGTGGTCCAGCCGGCTAGGTAAGATTAAAATGTTGAGGTTGTAATGCTATAAAATGATGTGATGAAACTGTGCCAGGAGAAAGTGACTAAAGCCAGTTATTGATACATTCGTATCCTTAATTACTCGATACAATATTGGCTAGGAAAAATAGTCAAATTGTGTTCATAATAAAATAAAGAGGAGAAAGAGGGAGAGAGGGAGGAAGAGAGAGAGAGAGAGAGAAAGGGAGTGAGAGGGAGAGAGAGGGAGACAAAGGGAGCGAGCTGGAGAGAATGAGAGAGGACTCGAAGGAAAGACGCTCCCAGTTCATTTGAAACTATTTCTTAAAAACCGCTCATCTCTAACACACGGAGAGACTGCACTGCTCCTTCTGCGTGAATGAAGGGTGTACACTGTTCACGCCAAAGTTTCATGTCAGAGGTTCTAGTCCGGACGAGACGGCGCTTGGGCGCTCCGGACCGGAGTCCACCGTTAGTGACCTAGGGCATAGACAACACCTCACTCCCGCACCTGCTGCTTATATTCCCAGGCCGTTGTACATGTTATGCTTAATAGCCTTCCTTCAAACGTATTAGTGGTGCGGTGCTCGCTAACACAGGTATGTGCGGAGCCCCCAGGGCAGGCCCCCCCCAGAGCTCTCGTCTAGCCGCCAGCCTCAGGGCGCTTTTGGAGCACTAACATGACAGACTCATGTACTTTCAAACAGTAGCACTAACAGTGTCTTTGTAAAATGAGTTCAACAATACCTGGAGTGTTAAGATTGCAGTTTCCTTTCATCGTCAAGTTTTTTCTTTTTTCGGCACTGGAGGGATATATTCATGAAGACCATGTTCTGTTGTGTTTATGTCTTGCTTTCATTCAGCTCACGCACAATAAAGTTGACAAATCAGCGCATGGTCAGGTGCCTTGGTTGCCAGTTTGTCATTACAAATAAATGCTGTTTGTGCGTTATATGTTACCGCTGTGTGCACTGCCGCGTTAGCAGCATTACTACATGTTTGTGCAGCAACAGCGTTACTACGTTAGTGGCGCACGCTGTGCTTGCACTTCGCATAAGTCAGGTTGACAGATCTTTTAACGCCTCGGGGCACTAAGCGGCTGCTTTTATAGGCTGGGCCGGCCCTGCCTCTTACAGAGACGAGAGGACTGGGTGGACATCACTGGCACTGCCCTAAATTGGTCTTATCTGGAAGACTGTTGAAATTGGTAACTGTGTCTTAGGCCACATGCCCCTGACCTGTGGGGTGCCCCAAGGGTCAATCCTGGGACCCCTTCTGTTCAACCTCTACACGCTGCCGCTAGGTCAGTTAATACATAGTTAAAATGTGTCCAATCACAATTATGCAGACGACACAGACAGGTGAATATGGACCAGTGGATTCACTCAGTCACTGCATCACATTGAGAAATGTATCCATGCACTTGTCTCCAGTAGATTAGATTACTGTAACTGTCTGCTCACTGGCCTCTCCAAACAATCTGTAAAACAGTTGCAGTACATCCAGAACGCTGCTGCTTGGGTCCTGACAAGAACCAGGAAGTACGATCACATTAGTCCTGTGCTCAGGTCTCTGCACTGGCTTCAGGCTCAGAGAACAGACTTTAAAGCAGCTCTGCTTGTGTACAAGGCTAGGTCTCCATGGCCTAGCACCAAAGAACATCTCGGACATGTTAGTGCCATATGAACTATCTCGGACTCTGAGGACCTCAGGGACCGGCCTCCTGCTGGTGCTCAGAGTCAGGACTAAACATGGGGAATCTGCATTTCAGTTTTAGGCAGATAAAATCTGGAACAGTCTTCCTGAGGATGTGAGACAGGCCTCTACTCTGACAATCTAAGAAAAAAAACTTTTGTTTAGCTGTGCATATGACTGAAATTATTTAATTTGCAGTCTTCTCTTTTATGTCTTAAACTGTTTGGGGATTTCTGTATTTTAATGTGGTGAAGGAGCTGAGTCGAAAGACCAAACCTCGATTTACCAGTCAATCTACGTTTCCACTCTGACCTATGGTCATGAGCTTTCGGTAATGACCGAAAGGACAAGATACAAGCAGTTGAAATGAGTTTCCCTCGCAGGGAGGCTGGGCGCTCCCTTAGAGATAGGGTGAGGAGCTCAGTCACAAGGGAGGAGCTTGGAGTAGAGCCGTTGCTCCTCCGCGTCGAGAGGAGCCAGCTGAGGTGGCTCGGGCATCTGTTCTGGATGCCTCCCGAGGTGTTTCGGGCATGTCCCACCGGAAAGAGGCCCCGGGGAAGATCCAGGACACACTGGGGGACTATGTCTCTCGGTTGGCCTGGGAACGCCTCGGGATCCCCCCGGAGGAGTTGGAGGAAGTGTCTGGGGAGTGGGAAGTCTGGGAGTCCCTGTTTAGACTGCTGCCCCCACGACCCGGCCCCGGATAAGCGGAAGATGGATGGATGGATGTATTTTAATGCATTTTTTGCCTTATGCCTTATGTATGAATTGTGCTCTACAAATAAACTTGCCTTGCTGTGTTTAAAACAAACAAGCAAAAAAAAACTATAGTTGTTACCCCATAAATAACATAACTTACTTTTTCTACCATCTCGGCCTTCCCGTGTTCTGACTGCAGAGCTTTCCTCATGCCAAACGCCACGCTGGTCTCGTATATAGTCTGGTACGCTGTGATAGTCACCTCTATTTCATCTCGCAACCTTAACAGCAGCAGACCCCTCTCAGCACAGTTGATGGTCACTTGTCTGATCAGCTCATCTGAACAACACCAAACACATATTTGTTTGTAAATTGAGTTCACGCAATGTCACAAAACTGAGGTTGTAGAATTTACTGTTTAACTGTCAAAATGCTAATAATATTTTGCGCTGAATCATGGTTAATATGTTTCAAAAGTCCAAGCCCACAGACGTGAAACAAAAACTGTTTAACATACAAGTTGAAAACATGTAGGCCTCATTTCTCACCAAAGCACTGTGAGAAGAGTTCTCGGCGCACTGAGCAGATGCCTGTGAGTCTGGCCTTGCTTCGCTGTAACTTTAAGTCCAGTTCTTCACTCAGCTGGATCACCTCAGTTCTTGTACTAGGGGCACTGGACACTTTCTGGATCCATAGTTTAGTTCCCTCCTCCCATTCTCTGTTGGAGAAAATATAAACACAAAAATAAACAATATCTTTAAAGACCCTTTAAAGTTTGTAACAAATACAGAAATGTTCACCCCACATATTTTCATCTGACATTTCTACATTAGAAATACAAAATTGTTAATTGTTAATTATCTCATGATAAAAAAAAATAAAAATTGGTGGTCTTACAGTTACTTGATTTGCATTTCTGTCAATTCCATTCCAAAAAGTGTAAACATTCTTTTGACAGGGTCTGAAAGGATCTATAGTTACTTTGTTTATTTCCTTGGTAGAGAATTTACCACCTGGGAGGAAGAATAGAATTGAGGAGCTCCTCAGTTTGTAGTTTATATGATCCTGCTTTTGGTTTGGGAAGAGGCGGCACGGGGGTGGTTTCCGGAGACTGCTGGGGACTGCGGCCCTTGGAAAAAAAATATTGTTTTTATTGACACTTTTCATTTTATGATCAAACATTTTAAGTTTGTTAAGATAAATATGACATAAAACGTTAGTTAAAGTTCACTGGCAAGGACCACAACCCCAGCTACAATGTAAAGAGTTTATTGACATACGAGAAATATGAATGACACGAATGTACAGAAATGGATGCCGTTTTGGCTTCTCTCGGTACCCTCAAAAGAAGCGTAACTGAGGCAGTGCCAATTGGCGGACTAGAGGTCGCGGAGGTTATGGTGGGTGTAGACCTTGACCTTTAATGAGGCGGTCAGCAACTCCTGGACTGAAGGCAGATGTAGCAGTGACGATGCAGGACGAATGTCCGTAGGAAATGTGGGGACGAGGTGGAGATCGACTTGAAGCAACGATGAACCAGTACCTGACCTGTAGGTAGTGAGGAGCAAGTCCTGAGGGAAGGCTTCACATGACAACCGGTACGAGAAGTCCTGGAATATCGTGAAGAAACTCAGAGTTTAGCTTGAACAAGTAGATACAGACGATACTACGACAAGACCGATATGAGCCAATCCGTGATGCGCAGCCACGACGAGACGAAACCAGATGATGAATAAATAGGCATGATGGCAGTAGCTTAAGCGGCATGAGTCTACGCAACAAAGCAAGCATAAGTCAGGTCCCCTGTCCTTAGACCCTCCTTCTCGACAAGAAAAAACTACCAAACCTCTTTGGAAAACCAAAGATCTAGTGGAACATCTTGTGGAGCCACTCAGGCGGAGAACCAGTGCTTCGAGACTGGAGTTGAAAGGGTATCTGGGGCCGCAAGAAGTCGGAAGAATGTGGCCAGCTAGAAGCTGACCTGGGATTTAATCGGTCCGCCGGGACATGTGAGGCTGAAAGTATTCTGGCGCGAAGACTGGTGGGTGGAAGCAGCCCTTCTTGGTTGGAGCGAGAGGGGCAATCTGGTGCTTGACAGTGACGTGCATTCAGGGGAATTTCCGCATGTCCCGTAACTCCCGTTAAAACACAGGGATGGGCGACGTGAGGCGGCACCGCGCGCTGCCTCACGGTGCAGTGTAATGCATGGCTGTATGCGGTGCACATAATGTGTCGCTGTCCTCTGTATATAACAAATAAAACTCTGATAATGTGAACTCTGTTTACAGAGTTTACATATACATACGTATATTTGTTTACTCATTTATTTTGACATTTCCGTTCCTCCTAGAGATGCCAGCTTTTACTGTTACGACAATTGGAAGCCAGAGGGGCCAGCAAATAAATTAATTACTTGAAAGGACTGATCAGGTCTGGCAACACCTAGTGCTCTGGACACATGCTTTGGGGTAGAAGTGATGGAAAACTCACCTTCTAGAGAAGCTGCAGCCATGGATCTAGCTGCGGCCCGCTTTGGAGGCCCACGAGCGTGGCAGGATCTAAATCCTGAACTCGCAGAGGGTGATCCGTGGTGAGACGCCGGTCTGCTGACTGGAGCCTGCCTTGGAGCGTGGATGGAGTTCGGAGAATGATCTACCGGACTAGTGAGTGAGACGAAGCGGGAGAAGGCGAAATAATGGGACCGGGGCGGCGGATCTCGGTTGAGGATGGCCCGGTATCTGGGCTCTCCTGTGCTGGGCGAGGTGAGGTCTGGGTCGCGCCGATGCATCAGAAGAAACAAGTTGATCGATTGAAAGTTAAGGAACAAGAGCGCGTGTGAGCGTGGGCTTCACCACCATGGAGTGTGTGCACGAAGTCACGATACGCTGATGTGTGTGACCTGGATGCTTAAATAGTGTAGCTGCAGGAAGGGGCGTGAAAGGGGTGTGGTCCTGCTCCCGAAACTAATATAACAAACTTATCTTCATTTATATAAGCCCATTGTTCAGTTTGTTCCTGTAGAACTCACCTTTGGAGGCTTGAAACCTGAGCTCCTGCTGATCAGCACAGGGTTGTCATACTTGAGCAGTGAATCTGCAGGCGGGATCATGGCCTCAACATAAGAAGTATAGATGCTAAATAAACTGTTTGAAAAGAAGATATAAAGCAATGTCAGGCTACAAACTTGTCAGTAAACAGCATGAAAAATTCTATTTTGGCATTCTGATCAAAAAAGCCAATTGGACCATGCCATATTTTTTATTGCGTAGCCGTAGTGTTGAGAGAAACGTCCATTGTTATTCCAATAGGAAAATTGCAAAATCTCTCAGATTTCCATTTTTACCACACTTTTACGAACTCCTCCTTGGGTGGATATTTGGGGAATATCATCTTGAAGTGTAGGGCATCAAAAGTTAACAATATTTTTATGATACAATTCAGAATATGTATGGTGGGGAAAAAATCCCAGAATTGGAATTGTTTTGCCTTTAGCATGACCCACAAACAATATAGTTTTGCACTAAATTCTATTTTGGCATCTCATCTTCAAGCCACAAACCACTCTATTGAAGACAGTGAGGTGAAGATTCTAAGCAGGGAGAAAAGATGGTTTGAACAAAGGGTTGAGGAGACAATCTTTGTTTAAAAAAAAAAGAGAATCCTTCCTTAAACCAAAATGGAGGTTTAAAATTCAACCTTCCGGTTGTATATAATAGCGTGTTGAAGCCATAGTGGCATGGAGGACCGTTCGATTGCAGCTTTAATTAGGCCCAAGTGGCATAAGCTGGTGTAGGGGGAATGCCCCTCTTTATCCCTTCTCATGTGAACTCTTGTTGACCTGAGAAATGGATGACCAGGATCAGACATCTGGTTGAAGAAGAATTATACATTTCCTGTCTTAAGTGTGACAAATAATCAACATGTGTCACCTTAAAGCCCCTCTGCCAGACAGAAAGGCACACAAGCAAAGATCACTAATACATCTGTGCCTCTCAAACGGACAGTGGAGAATAAAAACATGATTTGATATTAACTTTTTAGCCACACGGACTGTTAGATCTACTAAAATACAGAAGAAAAGTGAATATCATGCATGGATGTGAAGTGTTTACTGTTGTCGCTGGAATTTTTTATTAATACCGTGTCTGATTCTAGCGTGAACAGTTGTTTTGTGCCCACAAAGTAAGTAAAACGTCATTTTACGTGGTAGTAACATTTGAACCACTGCAAACATGTTCAGCACCAAAATTAAAATTTGATGTGCTGTAATGAAGTTTAAAGCAGGGTTTTCTTCGTTATTGTTAAAACAAAATCCTGACCAAGTCTCTGAGAAGACATCCCTTTTTGTCAGACACCACGCCCCGAGGCGCGAAAACACAAAAGTGCCTTAAACAGGAAAAATACTCTCTGTTGGTCACCGAGAGGTCCCGCCCGGTGGGCAGGGCTTACACAGAGTAGGATATAAATCCCCGGAACTTCCCCGACAAATTTCGCAGATTGAGAAAGACTCTTGGATGAGTCGAAATGTTTTGTTTTTCTAAAAACAGTCCAGATGATACAACTGAATTTTTTCTACATTTTGCTTTTATATTTTTCCTTTTCATCACCCTTCGCGTCCCCTTTCAGTCTCATCTAGGCTCCAACGCATGCATTAGACATAAGGGCGTGGCCAGGCGTTTGTATAACTGTAACCACAGATTTTCATCTGGAGGACCATTCTAGCATGTTTAGGGCATACTTAAGACAACCTTTTTGTCAGCTATTATTATTTTATCCTTTTTGCGCAACCTTAGTTGTTTTTGTAGATCAGCATAAGAAGATCTAAGTAAAAGATTAGTAGTGATAATAATAACCTTCAAGCGGGACGATTTGCTAGCGTAAACTACGAGCAACATCTGCCGGAGGAGGACAGACTCGGAACATCAGGCCGAGTCTTCACCAAGTAAAACTGCTCCAGCGCACACTCCTGGACCGGAAGTGGACAGGACCTTTGTGGGCACACAATTGGGACGGAAACCAAGGCTCCAGAGTGGCTCTTTCCTACGGATCTGTCATCCCGGAGATAATGAAGCCGCCAACGACAAAAACATAAACCAATCTCAGCATTGTGGCCTTAAATAAGTTCTTCCCCTCCGAGTCGATCGGCCCTCGAAGTATTTCCTCACTAATCTCTCCTCCGTTGTGTAGTTTGCCATCACAGCCCTGCCTTCCCATTACTCATAAGAGTTGGAAACCCCAGTTTAAACAAATCTATAACTTCTGTTTAAGTTTAATGTGCTAGAGCTTGTTAATCTTACTTCTTTGGAAACCATTTATGTATTTTTATAGTGATAAGTATCAATCCCAAATCTCTAAACTACATATTTCCCTTTTGAGACTCTACACTGGCGAGAGGACTATTAGTTCCTTACAGCCGTGTGAAAGTGTGCACGGAAGTGTGCACCGAATCGAGCGCGGAGCACTCGTCCGCTTCAAAACACCCTCTAACGCACTCGTCCACTCATGCATATCCCGTGCATACGCATTAGTAGTACGAAAATCTAACATTGTTGTAAACGGGAGAAGTATAACGTACTTTTCAAATGGTTTGAGGGGTTATTTTTTTTCGCACGTTTATGTTGATGTTCTGCCAAAAGGCTTGGAATTCCAGATCCACATGAAAGTCACTAGAATTAGATTGGAAAGTGTACCTTTTTCACAATTCTTTGTCAAAATCACTCAATTTAACACTATAACATTCTTCAAAATCTGCGTGAAATACTTTGAGGTACATATTTAGACCAGTACTTCAAAACCTTTACCGCAGATTTTCATGTGCTACTTTTACTTGAGCATTTGTTTAACTCTGTATCAGTACTTTTACTTCAGCAACAAAAGTGAGTTCTTTTTCCACCACTGTGAGATCAAACTGAATCTCACAGTGGTGAGATTCACTAAATCCTTTAGTGCTGAGGTCACCTGGAAACAAACCAGGGACATCCTGATTATTGGTCAAATGCTCTGCCACTGAGCTATAAACAAAAAAACGAACTCTTTTAAAAACTATGATATGACCAGACAGGTAATTTTGGTTGGAAATGTACCCTACAATAAACCTAGTCAGTGTTCAAAGAAAAGAGTTTCTTACCTGATTTATCGGTGAAAACCCTTGATTTGTGAGACTGCACACAAAAGCAGAAAAAAAAATGTAAGCAGACTTTTCAAGCCAGGTGAACGCACTCGACTGAAGTCAAATTAACTCAACTTGTGAATGAGGACTTACTGTAAAGAAGGTTAATTTAATTTAAAGTGACGTTTTAGAAGCTTGGCTTTTATGACACTGAATCCTGACATCACGGTTACGGTTGTTATGCAAGAATACATGAGATTGAAAATAGTAATCAGTATACCGCCTATGACAACAAAACTGTTATTGAGCGACTGCATAATGCAGTCACTATTATAGCAACCCCCGTTTTTCAGCACTTTTCACAGGTTGCATTTCTTATCCGATTTTCGTAATTCGAAGTTCTTTTTATAGATAAGCTTCATTTGCCTCTTTCTGTTACTTTCAGTAGTCCTAGGTCTTGTTGTTTTTTTGGGATTCGTTGTAAAATTTGAAAATTTTTCCTATTAGAGTGGCAGAATGTTGGTGCTTAATGACATCGTCATGGCATGACATCATCATCATCGCCAATGTATAGAATATGGTCATGCAGGCTTCTGCCATTGCAAGGCAAGGCAAGGCAAGGGAAGTTTATTTGTAGAGCACAATTCGTACACAAGGCAATTCAAAGTGCTTCACATAACAGGAAAAAAATAAAATGCATTAAAATCACAAAGGCATGACAGAAATCACAAAATCTTAATTTAAAAGTTGCACGTTAAAGGCTATCCGTCAAATAGTTCAAGACATAAAAGAGAAGAGTGCAAAGAAAAGCATTTCAGTCATATGCACAGCCAAACAAAACAGTTTTTAGCTTAGATTTGAACATCCTGTCTCACGTCCTCAGGAAGACTGTTCCAGATTTGAGCTGCATAAAACTGAAACGCAGATTCCCCATGTTTAGTCCTGACTCTGGGCACCAGCAGGAGGCCGGTCCCTGAGGTCCTCAGAGTCCAAGATGGTTCATATGGCACTAACATGTCCGAGATGTACTTTGGTGCTAGGCCATGGAGAGACTTGTATACAAGCAGAGCT
The DNA here is from genome assembly GCA_015082035.1 of Chaenogobius annularis. Lineage (NCBI taxonomy): Eukaryota > Metazoa > Chordata > Actinopteri > Gobiiformes > Gobiidae > Chaenogobius > Chaenogobius annularis. The sequence goes on along the minus strand of BJKM01000220.1, from coordinate 658,330 downwards.
GCTTTGAAGTCTATTCTCTGAGCCACAGGGAGCCAGTGCAGAGACCTGAGCACAGGACTAATGTGATCGTACTTCCTGGTTCTTGTCAGGACCCGAGCAGCAGCGTTCTGGATGTACTGCAGCTGTTTTTACAACTCGTTTGGAGAGGCCAGTGAGCAGGCCGTTACAGTAGTCTAATCTACTGGAGACAAACGCATGGATAAGTCTCTCCAGGTCTGGTTTAGACACTATACTTTTGATTTTGGCAATGTTTTTTTAGATGGTAAAAAGCTGCTGATGTTATTGATCTGACGTGGCTGTTAAAATTCAAATCTGAGTCCATTATTACCCCCAGATTTCTAACTTGATGTATAGGTTTTATAGCGAGACTCTGGAGGTGACTGTTAACACTTTCTCTTTGTTTCTGTGGGCCAAAGACGATGATTTCAGTCTTGTCTGAGTTCAGCTGGAGAAAGTTGTTTTGCATCCACACTGATCTGTTGGATGCAGTGACAGAGTGAATCCACTGGTCCATATTCACCTGCCGTCAGTGAAACATAGATCTGAGTGTCGTCTGCATAATTGTGATAGGACACATTCTCGCTGCGTATCAACTGACCTAACGGCAGCATGTAGAGGTTGAACAGAAGGGGGTCCTCTAGTCTCTGTAAAAGTATCCCATGATCAACAGTGTCAAAAGCAGCACTCAGATCTAACAGAATTAAGACTGAGGCTTTGCCCGCGTCAGTGTTCAGGTGGATGTCATTTGTCACCTTGACAAGAGCGGTCTCAGTGCTGTGATGAGGTCTAAAACCTGACTGGAAAACATCAAATGAGTTGTTTATTGAGAGGAAATTAGTGAGCTGTTGGTAAACAACCTTTTCAAGGACTTTGCCCCAAAATGGCAGATTAGAGATGGGTCGGTAATTACTCAGTACTGCAGCATCAAGACTGCTCTTCTTTAGGAGAGGCTTTATGACCGCAGTTTTCAAAGACATTGGGAATGTTCCAGATTGAAGCGACATGTTAACTATTGTGAGTGAGTGGTGCTCACAAACTGTTCAGCACAGACCTTAGAAATCTGGTGGGTAACACATCGAGGCAGCATGTAGATGAACTCAGGCTGGTGATGATCTCCTGGACAAAGTGAGTCAGCTTTAAGTGTGTGGGTGGTTTTAGGGTTATTGTTTTGCATTGTAGAATTTATAGCATTTTTAATGCCCTGAACTTTGTCATTAAAGAATAATGCAAACTCATTACACTTGGATGTGGAAATGAGTTCTAACGGCAGCTGAGCTGGAGGGTTTGTTAATCTGTTTACTGTGGCAAACAGGACACACGAGTTGTTACAGCAGCTTCCAATTATTTCAGAAAAATATCCTTCCCTAGTTCTACATAAAATGAGGTTGTACATGTACAACTTCTCTCTGTAAATCTCTTTCTGAACCTGGAGCTTTGACTTGCGCCATTTTTGTTCGGCCAGCGGCACCCCCTTTTCTGTGCCCTGACCGAATCATCATTTCTCTATGGCGCCTTCTGCTTATTTTTTAACAATTTTAGCCTTCATAGGGGCAATGGTGTTGAGAACATTCAAAACACTAAATGTAACAGAGTTCAACAAATCATTTACATTAGAACATAAGACATTTTCAAAGTTAATCATTTCCATAAACAGTTTTCCCGTGCTGTCATTTATGTGTCTCCTCTGAACAACTGCAGGACCAGCTGGTGGTTTGGGAAAAACAGACAGGTCAAAGAAGACACAGCAATGATCAGACAGAGCAACATCGACCACATTGACGTTTGAAATATTAACCCCCTTTGGAATTAGAAGATCTAGAGTGTGCCCTCTGCTGTGGGTGGGGCCACTCACATGCTGAGTAAGACCGACAGTTTCAAGGACAGCATGAAGCTCTTTAGCGTTTCTGTCACAGATATTATGATATATAACATGAACATTGATATCACCTGTTATGACCAAAGTCTGTGCATACGAATAAAAGCATCTCACTAAAATCACCAATAAACTTTGGCAGTGCTGGGGAGGCTTGTATAAAACAATTAAGAGAATGGATAGAGACTGTTTTAGCTAAATTTTAAAGGATACATACTCAAATGTGTTGAAAACACCCCAAAGGACAACCTGTGGGTAACTAAAGCACACACACCTCCCTTTTTGTTTTTCTCGTGTTTCAGATTCAAACATAAAGTTGGGTGGAGCAGATTCTATTAGAACTAAATTTCCTGTGTTTTTGTCAAGCCATGTTTCAGTTAAAAACATAAAATCAAGATTATAAGAAGATATAACATTATTAATTAAGAATGATTTGTTACATAAGGATCTGAAATTTAGCACAGCAAGTTTCAGACTAGTTTCAGTGAGACTGGGCGTTATCTTTTTACAGGGCATATGAATCAAATTTCTCAGATTGGGCAGTCTGACTCGCATTTTGTTTTCCCATCTGTGTGATGTTACTACAGAAATAGCACTAGGGGGGGCTGTTTTTACACAGGGCCTCGGGTTGGTTTGATTTTTATTATGACTATAAGTCCCGGCAACGCTGAGAACCCAGTGCACCCTAGCTATGGGAGATACCAGGTGAAAGGCGAGGGGGGATAGGTGGGGGGCTTTTGTTGTTGGTGTAGCGGGAGCCGGTGAGAGTTTGGGACCAGGTGAAAGGCGGGGGGTTTTAGGTGGGGCGATTTTTGTCTGTGTAGCAACAGTCAGGGGAGAGTTCATCATCGTTGATATCAGAACTCTTGCTAAATTAGGTGTGAGTGGAGCCATCTTAATGCCTGATTTGATCAGATATTCAAGATGGCTGGGAAGGCCCCTGGGTGAGGGTGGAGATGGAAAGGAGAGTGAGGAATCTGTAGTGGGAGTAGATGTTGCAGGGGGGACCCAGGGCTGCTCTGATGGCAGGGGTGATGCCGGGCCTGCCACAGATGGGACCAAGGCCTTTGATGAGGACTGTTCAGGAAAGAACTGAAATGACTCATGCGCTAGCCGTGGTGAAGATTGTTGTGGTGCTGCTGCAGATGAGTCCTTCGCTGGAGGCGGTGGAGGTGATCATGGAGCAGCTGGAGTTGAATTCTTTGCTGGTGGTGGTGGAGCGGCTGCTAATAAATCCTTTGGTGGAGGCTGTGGTTGTGGTGCTGCTGATGTTGAAACATTGGCTCGGTCTCTGGCTGATGGAGCAGGAATTCGTCTCTCATTCCGCTCTTCTCTAACTATCTGCTCAGGACCCTGTCTAGGCCCAGTCCAATGCCTCAGAGCGTGGAGCAGGTTCTCTGTCAGCACCCTCACTCCACCTCTACAGAGGTGTGGGCCATTTCTCTTAAACAGGTCCTCTCGTTTCCAGAATAGATAAAAGTTCTCAATGTAGTGCAATCCTCTTGTTGCACACTCTTTGGATAGCCATGTGTTCATCTGAAGCAGCCGGCTAAACTTGTTTATCTTCCTGTCGATGTTTGGAAGAGGTCCTCTTATGAATGTTTTTTATTTTCATTTTATCAAGCACGCCGAATAACTCCAAGAAGTCTCTTTTCAAAACTTCAGTCTCTTCGCGTTGTATGTCCACTGCCCCAGTATGCACAATCAGCTGTTTAACTCCTTTATATGTGGCCAAAACATTAGAAATACGTGACGTAATCTCAGTGACTGTGGCGCTGGGAAAAGAATGTGTTTTAATTTTTTCATGCATCTCGTGACTTATCGCACCATCCCCAATCAACACGACCTTGACGTTAGGCACAGATTCTCTCTCTGTCTCTGTCTGCCTTTTTGCCACGTCATGTTTTAAATTTTTCCTTTGTTCCTTTACTTCAGTCTTTGAAAGTGATAAAAATCTGTTTATAAGCTGTATTTTAGGTGGGATTACATTATCTTTGTATTGCTTAGCCATCGCACCAAGTCCGTGCAAAGCTCAGTCTTTGGAAAGTTTTGGGAAGGACACAGAGTCAGTCCGGTTTAGATTGAAAGTAGCTGTTTTTCTTGTAAAAAATGTGGACTTCTTACCACTGGATGATACTGGGATTGTATCGCGCAGTCCTTTTTCAGATTCCAAAGCAAATATCCGTGCTTGTAGCTCATGAATTTCTTGTTGAAATGTCCAGCAGCGTTCACAAGAGTTTGTTTCTCTTCTCACGGACATCTCGCTGGTTTGTCAGATTTGTTGATTAAAACTCAAAAAATGCTCTGAAAATCCTTGGTTGACTTAAAAAAGTTATAATAAAAAATGTTTGGAAGACAAAAACTGATCATTGCACAGCACCTACTTATTTAATTCATATTAAATCAATGCTAGACAAAATGTCCTTGTCCCAATAGAGCTGGGGATTAATACGGCAATGGTACTAATTTTTCATAATTTCAAAGTTAATAAAAAACATGTTTCATTTGATTGCTCATGATTCTGGACACAATAATTAAAAGCTTAGGTACAGATTGGACAATGTTGTTTCCAGTTGAAAGTTAAAAGAATCATGTGCTGTGTAAACCTGTCAAGCACCGTGGTCCAGGGCAGTGGATTTTTCTACCTTGAGGCCAGGAGGAACTGGCATACGGATGATACAGGGGATTTATCATTAGGCCAGAGCGCCACAAGCTGGCGATAGGCCTATTTTCATAAGGCCGTGAGAAGTTCAAGTATTTTGACCTACAAAAGTCAAAATACATGGGCCAATGGGAGACTCCCCAATGTTAACTTTGTCATAGAGCCATGAAATTTGATACATACCACTCATGAGGACAAAAATATATATATCATTGTGGCCTTGCCCCCTGACAATCCATATGGCGGCCATCTTGATTTGAAAATAAAAAATCGTTGAATCAGCAATTTCGCTCACATCGAACTTTAACAAACTCCTCCCAGGGCGTTTCGCCTACAGGCCTCAAAATCTGTGTACATAATTTAGACAAGTTAGGATCTAAAGTTATCTAAAGGGTAGGGGAAGGGGAGGTGTCTTCTACCGCCGAGCCTGGCAAAACGGGGTCTCGAGAGGTCATACAAGACCTGGACGATAAGATCGCAAAGTACAGGCAGTTCCTGGACCGGGCCAAATCCAAGCGCTTCTCAGCAATCCGGTCAGTGCAGTGTTTGCTAATGCTTTTGTCAAATGGTCTTTACATTGTTGGTGGTCACAGCTTAAGGCCGTCAGGACAGTCACAAATACTTTTCTAATCAGTGGCTTCATGTTTATTGTTCCACAAAGTCTAGTTATTGTATTATTTCCCAACCAAACTTTTTTGAATCATATTTCTTTGTAAGATTTCAAATGGATTACAATGATTGCCTTGTTTGAACCTGCTTAACTGTTTTCTTCTGGACAGAATACCGAAGGCGTTTGCAGACATGAAGAAGAATCACGAAGCAGCCGAGGCAGGAAAGCAAGCACAGAAAGAGGTACGCTAAGAATTCTACTTTTATCTATCGAATTATCTTTTGTATTGGAAGTCAATATATACATTGTACATTTTCTGTTTTATTTTATTGCTTCTAGTGTAGTAAAACTACTTACTCTATTTGGGTAAAAATGTGTAACAAAATTCGATTGAATATTCCCAAAGACAAAAGTCCTAAACCGGATTTTAGAAAAGTTTTACATTTTTTACTAAAGTATGGCTATGGCTATTGAAATGAAATATGTAGCAGTGCATTTCGGCCCGGCCGTTCTAAGGGAGCTGTAGAAAAGGCTGTTTTATCATCTAAAATCAGAGTGCCTTGGATTTTTGTCTTCAGGGATGTTAAGCATTCATTTTGTTTCTAATTTTCACCTTATTAGAGTTTTTCTTTTGTGAAGAATTCTCCAGTTGAGCACCTGTTTTTGATCATGTTTTTAACAAATATATTTTTGGATACACAGCTCTCTTCCTTATTCCTTTCACTAGTTAGTAGATTTTATTACACTTTTCATGTTTCATGTTCAGAAAAAAATCAAACATCTGAACAACGTTTGTTTGTTTTTTATATTATACATGTCATAATTTTACCATTAGAGAATCAAATGCTTTTACACATACATGAGCTCAACCACCGATTACTAAAACCACAGTCAAAGCATGTGAATGTTTTAATAATTAAAGTTTTAAATTTGACACAAATACAAAATACTGTTTGAATGAATGTGTAATTATTTCATTACAGCACGGAATAACAAGAGGAAAGCAGATGAGGACGAGCCGGCTGGAGCGCCCAGACTGACATCAAAACAGGTACGAGAATATATTTTGTGTCCAGTAAAAAAAACAATGCATTCATGTCAAGAATACTTATTTCTTCCTTTTTATATACCTGTTTCAACAGAAAAGAGCAATGGAGCGGGCGAAGAAGGAGAAGAAAGTGGGTGTGCGCTATTATGAAACGCAACAACGTGAAAAATAAGAACAAAAACCGAAAGACGCGCCAGCATCTGCTACAGAAGGCCAATAAAGCCAAGAGATCAAAGCACTAAACTGGATGATATACAACACAACTAATACATCTTTATTTAATTCTTCTTTGGAATTTTAACCTGTTGAGACAATAAGGGTCTGAGTGATGCCTTAATTTCACTGTTGTCATTTACAACACTTTCTACCCTGAAAAGCCTTTTGCTGGTTTGAAAATCTATTGTCATTTACAGTTCAAAGATCTGACTGTAACGCCGCAATGTACAGTTGATGTTAAAACTGTCATGACAAATGAGGGATTACACCGACTTCTTGGATGTAATTATTCCTTCCAGCTGGGTCTGAAAAAAAGAAAATAGTAATTTAATTGAAATGATTTGACTAATTAAAACCCGACAGATGATTTAAGAAGTACCTTGAGCTGTTGGTTTGTCCTCTTCAGAACCTGGATCTCCTCTGAGTGCTTCTTCTCCTCCACCTGTCTCCTCTCAGCTTCTCTCTTCTCTACAGTGTCACATTTGGCCTTCTGCTCGTTTAGCTGCTTGATTAAATCTTGCTTCTCATTTTCCAGGGCAGAAATCTGTGAGGATAATGCAGCGTGGGGTAAAAACATGACTGAACATGAAAGACTGACGTCGCACTCTGCTGGAAAACTAACAGCGTTACATTTTGTGACATTTGTGATGTTTCCATGGCAAGTGTTGTACGGCAGATTTGGGACTCAAAATGAGACAGAAATATCAAATGAAATCTCTCTAACAAGGCTATTTTGAAGTGATATATATTTCTGCTTTAATTTTAGTACTTTACTTGAACCTCAACTAAGACAATAGGCACATTCCTAATTGCTCAATTGAGATAATTCAGCAAAAAAAAAAAGATATTAATTTGTTGTCAACTATTTGAAATAGTAAAATAATAATAATTCTAAAATACTAAGGCTTATAAGTAGAGCTGGGCAATATATACTGAAATTTAGATATAATATTGTGAATGTTGTTTTGAAGATATGCAAAGTTGATGTTTCTGAACTTTTGTGATTCATTTGACAGACATTTTACATTTGTCTGATAATTAAACCTCAATCACGTTGAACACATTTCTGTTGGATTTTTTTGTCATTACCGCCCACCCCCTTTAAGATAAGTCAACCAAGCTTTTCAGAGTTGCCCCCTGTTGATTAGTGATTAGCAGATTGATGTGACATAGATTTTAAGCAATAACATCCTTTATAAAAACAAAAACAAAAAATGTCAGTTGCTTTCCTGTAAACAACATACAGCAACTTACTTTTTCCTCCATCTCGGCCTTCCCGTGTTCTGACTGCAGAGCTTTCCTCATGCCAAACGCCACGCTGCTCTCATATATAGTCTGGTACGCTGCAATAGTCATATGTATTTCATCTCGCACTCTCAACAGCAGCAGACCCCTCTCGGCACAGTTGATGGTCACTTGTCTGATCAGCTCATCTGAATAACACATGTTTTTGTTTGTAAATTCGGTTCACGCAATGTCACAAAACTGAGGTGAAGATATTACGGTTTAACTGTCAAAATGCTAATAATATTTTGCTCTGCATAATAGTTAAGATGTTTCAAATGTCCGAGCCCACAGACATGAAACAAAAAACTCAGAAAGCTCAAAGTCTGTGCTGTCTGCAAAAAACTGGTGTCAAGAAAATGTATTGCATTCTTCATTCGCTTTGACTTTATTTGGTGTATTTATACCTGTTGTAAATATAATTTATAGTTTTACAACAATCAAGTAGTAGTAGAGAAATAGTTCATCACAAGTAACATCACACTCGGGACAGTTCTAGCCTCCTGCCTGAGGGGAGTGGCTCTAATAGTCCATGTCCAGGGACCTGCTCGTCCCAGAGTCCTGGAGACATACAGGGTCTGCAGAGATGGAAGTCTGCAGCCGAACCCCTTTTCCCAGCAGAGCGCACTGGCTGTGGCTCCAGCGTACCACATGGTGATGGAGGAGGTGAGGATGGACTCAATGGTGGCCGTGTAGAACTGCACCATCATCTTCTGCACTGACAGCTTCAGCAGAGGAAGTACATCCTCTGCTGGGCCTTCTTGATGAGTGAGCTCAGCTGATGATGGATTCCCACTTGAGGTTCTGGTGATGGTGGTGCCAAGGAAGCGGAAGGAGTCCACGGTGGTGATGGGGGAGTCTGTCAGGCGCGGCGGGAGGGCTGGGAGGCTGTTACTTTCCTGAAGTCCACAATCATCTCCAGTGTCTTCTGGGCGTTGAGCCCCAGGTTGTTACCGCTGCACCAGGACACCAGCCGGTCCACCTCCCTCCTGTAGACAGACTCATCCCCGTCCGAGATGAGCCTGAGGGTGGTGTCAACCGCAAACTTGATCAGTTTTACGGAGTCGTGGCTGGAGGTGCAGCAGTTTGTGTACAGGGAGAAGAGCAGAGGAGGATAGTCCTGAATGTTTAAGACATTCTTCCACAGCCGCTTGCACTGCTTCCGATCCATCAGGAAGTCAGTGATCCACCTACAGGTGGAGTCAGGCACGCTGAGCTGGTAGAGCTCCATAAACAGGATCCTGGCATAGGTCCCCGGGGAGTCCAGATGCTGCAGGATGTAGTGGAGTACGAGGTTGATGGCGTCGTCTACAGACCTGTTGGCTCTGTAGGCAAACTGCAGGGGGTCCAGCAAGGAGGAGGTGAAGGACTTGAGGTGGGCGCAAGACCAGGTGTTCAAATGACTTCATGACTACAGACGTCAGCGCCACAGGCTTCTTGGGGACAGGGACGATGATGGACGACTTGAAACAGGCTAGGACATGGCATGACTCCAGAGAGATGTTGAAAATGTCTGTGAAGACAGCTGTGAAGACCGCTCCTCCGCACAGTGTCTCAGGGTGGAGGGGAGACACTGCTTTTCAGCAGCTTTTCAGGGGCTGGATCTCCAAAAGAGCCTGTTTACATCCTGGTTCTGAACTGAAAGAGTGGTAGGGGGTTCCAGTGTTGGGTGGTCAAAGGTGGCAACGATGGGGGACACTCATTCCATGCAAAGATTATGCATAAATTACACAAAAGAAACAATCGTTTTGACCCTTTAAACAAGAATTCAACAAATTAAAGGTGCTTTCATAAATGTAGAATTTTATGTATAAAAACAATGACAACAGATGAGTTTTGGCCCAGCGGTTGCAAGGCAAAGTCCTTGATGTCAACAATAAAGTCAATCAATCGAAGTGAAATTATAAACCTAAAAAATGGGCTATTCTGGGATAAAATGCTTTGGGTTTTTTTCTAAATTTTAAATATATTTTTCTTAACTTCAGTTTTAGTTCAGTGAGTAGTCCAACCTGTAATAGGCACTTTAAGCAAGGGCTGAACAATTTGGGTAAAATATCCAATTTAGATTTTTCTGAAAAGAATTGCAATTAGATAATAATAGTATTCTGTTCACATTTAAAGTCCATATGATAGGTTTATCTAATTATGACTTACCTGTGATAAATAGCTATCATAATTTTACTTCCATAGGTTGCAGTTTTTGAAGACATTTGAAAAATAAGTCAAAATCATAATCCCTGTGATGTCATTAATATGCCACAAGCCATTGAAAACACAGAGCCAGTTTACACTTAACTGACACACTTATCTGACAGTTTAAACAATCATTCAACAAAATATTGGTGTTATATTGAATTATTGTTTGTCAAATGATAACTATTGCGTAATTTATATGGATTTTGGCTTTTGTTTTCAGTATAGTTGCTAGGTAACAGTTGTGGAATTAACTTTACCTATGTCATATTTGCTGCCAATGTCCAACCAGGAAGTACAATAATAAGCTTTACAAAAATAGTCAAACTGGGGACAAATAAGCAAAATGTTTATTAAAATATGAAATATAAATTGTGTTCACTACGTTTTAGTGAAATGTGTTGTCTAACCTTTTCTGATAAGAATTGCGATTAGTTTACAATTTACTAAAAGACTGAAATAGGCCTATGAACTGACAAATGACTAAAAGACTCATGTATTTCACAGCATGTGTGTAATGATTTAAACTATAGTGAGCAGGTTTTATGCAGAATTAGACTGGATATTTTCTTATTTGTAGAGAAAAGTATGTTTTTTTAAAAATTGCAGCTTTTGCGATTTGCTAATTGCGTTAATTAAAATTTTCGATTCGACTAGAATTCATCTTGAAAACCCTAGTTTAAACCACAGGATAAATATGACAAATTTGTGGACACAAAATGATTGAAGGTTCAACACGAAACATGTAACACATAAGTTGAAAACATGTTGGCCTCATTTCTCACCAAAGCACTGTGAGAAGAGTTCTCGGCGCACTGGGCAGATGCCTGTGAGTCTGGCCTGTCTTTGCTGTAACTTTGTGTCCAGTTCTTCACTCAACTGGATTACCTCAATTCTTGTACAAGGGGCACTGGACACTTTCTGGATCCATCGTTGAGTTCCCACCTCCCATTCTCTGTGGGAGATAATATAAACACAAAAATAAGCAATGTCTTTAAAGACCTTTTAAAGTTTGGAAACAAATACAGTCTAAATTCAGGAATGGAAGCACAAAAGTGAAGTGGAACATGATGCGATTTCAATAGAGAAACTGGGATTAACACAGAATATCACAAAATATGATAAATGAAGTTGGATTTTGGCAAATGAAAACCACTTGAATACATGTAATAATAATAATAATAATACATTTTATTTAAAAGCGCCTTTCAGAACACCCAAGGACACTGTACAAGAGAATAAAACAGCAGAATAAAACAACAAATAAAACAACAGAATAAAACCCACAGTACAGAACTGGATGATGGTGTAGGAGTGACTGAGTTATGTGGTGTTGGATTGTCTGAACAGGTGAGTTTTGAGTCTGGATTTGAAAAGTGGAAGGGTGTCTATGTTGCGGAGGTCAGGAGGGAAGAGTTCCAGAGCTGAGGAGCAGAGCGGCTGAAGGCTCTGCCCCCATTGAAATAAGACGGAAAGAGGGGACAGAGAGCGGAAGAGAGGAGGAGGACCTGAGGGAGCGAGAGGGAGTGGAGATGTGGAGGAGGTCAGAGATGTACGGTGGAGCCAGGTTATGGATAGCTTTGAAAGTATTTAGGATAATTTTGAAGTGAATCCGTTGTTTTATGGGGAGCCAGTGAAGTTGTTGAAGGATGGGGGTGATGTGATGGCGGGAGGGCGTCCTGGTGATAATGTGAGTGATATCAGAGCCTCACTGTGTAAAATAATGCTTTAATTTAGGTGATTATAATTGACTAAATATTTTTTATTTGGGAAAAATCTTGATTTTAATGTTTTACTGGGCAAATACACACAGTAATGTTCACCCCACATTTTTTTGTAATAATATAATAATATGTAATAACATTGGAAATACAAAATTGTTGCTTATTTTTTGCTACAAAGATTTAAAATCCAGATGTCAAAGAACAGATATCAGTTCATCTTTGAAAATGTTTTATGGTTTTACAGTGACTTAATTTTACCTTCTGTCGCCTCCTTTCCAAAAAAAAATGTTTTTTTTCTGACAGAGCAGGTCTATAGTTTTTATGTTTATTTCCTAGTTAGAGAATTTACCACCTGGGAGGAAGAATAGAATTGAGCATCTCCTCATTTTGCTGCTCAGATGGTCCTGGTTTTGGTTTGGGAGGAGGCGGCACGGGGGTGGTTTCTGGAGACTGCTGGGGACTGACTTTAAAAATGCGACCCTGGAAAAGAAAAAAAAAAACACCAGAGGGGTGGAGTTGAATGCAAAGTTTTGATTTGCACTTTTAATTTTCTGATCAAACATTTTAGGTTTGTTGCGTTAGGAGAAATATTACATAAAATGAACCAAATGCACTAATGTTAGTAAAAGTTATATGATTCCAGTTTGTTCCAGTAAAACTCACCTTTGGAGACTTGGCCCCTGAGCTCCTGCTGACCAGCACAGGGTTGTCATACTTGAGCAGTGAGTCTGCAGGCGGGATCATGGCCTCAACATAAGAAGTGTAAGTTAGATGCTAAATAAACAGTCTAAAAAGAAGATTTAAAATAATGCCAGGCTACAAACTTGTCAGTAAACACGCATGGAAACGTTACCAGTAGATGTTTGCGTTACTATGGAAACGGCATTGTGTGTGTTGTCCGAGTGGAAACAAGAATTATTAAAATCAGATTAAAATGAAAAAAAGTGTGTATAATACATATAATTACATATCAGGCATATCTTGGATTCACAAATGTCAACAATAACCATTTAAATCATGATAAGCCATTTGTGTAATTTAATTGGTGAGGGGTTTTGCATGACTCCTTTTGTATTGTAATTGAATTTATCCCACATGATATTCAAATTATATATTGAAAGTAAAGTTGCAAGTATAAATATCTAACTAATATACCTTTTAGTATAAACGTTTAGTTTCGGTTCAAATGGGGTCGGAACGAGCGGTTGGAATCAGAAACCACACCGGAGGACATTATTAGCGTGCCACAGGAAGCACGTGATCGGAGCAACAGTGGAAGTTTGTAATGCGTTACGTTTTTGTTTTTCTGGCACGACTTTCTTTCCAGGCAATGATTGCTTAGTTTATATTGCCTGAATCTTTGACAATGAGCAAAGAGAAGCGACACAAAAGGAGGGAGTCTCCTGAGCGCGAGGCTAAGGTGAGAATAAAGCAGGAAAGAGAGAGTCCTGTTAGGCCACAGAGAACACGGCGCTCCCGCTCCAGGTCCAGCGGCAGCGCCAGTCCACTGAGGACCAGAGGCAGCAGGTGAGTGCATGGACTCAACAGAAGCCATGTGTTTATGCGAGTTATTAACTTGTGTTCTTTAGATCGCCCGTGAGGATGAAGGAGCGACGCCAGGCTTCTCCCGCCTCTGGCAGCAGGTCTCCGAGGCAGAGGAGGAGCAGTCCACACCGCGGCACGGTCGACGTCACAGTCAAACGCGTGAGGCCCTTTTACATGCTGTTACATCCAAGTTATTGGCAAATCATCAATGTTACGCAAGCACTATGTGACTTTTTCATAACATCAGCCTTCACGTTTGTCCAGTGCATGTCCAATAGGCCTCCTCTTGTAGAATGGGCATTTCAAATGTCCATAACCCTCTGGTAGCATTATAAAGTCTTACTTTATTCATCCACACAGACAATTTGTAAATGTTGTACGGCCAGTCATGCGCTAGTACCACACCATCCTTTAATCACCAGTGAGACTGCCCACCGAAATGTGCAAAATGTATAAAGGCACCTAATTCTGAAACACTTTTCTGGATGGAAGCAGCATTATATCTGTTGGTAAGTCTATTTATGAAGTAACATTCTGTTTTCAATAGGAGCGAGATGTGCATAGAGGTGGTGATGAGAGGAGGAGAAGAAATGACCCCGCAGAAGAGAGGAGGAGCAAATGGGAGACAGACAGGTCTCGTGACAGAGGAAGGGATGGAGACAGGTCACGAGACAGAGAGAGGTCACATGACCGCAACCGTGGCAGAGAGAGGAGGGGGGACAGAGGTGCATTTGCTTCCCAGCAGGCCGAGCGGCAGCAGCATGACGAACGGCGAAGGGAACAACGTCAGAGACGCGAGGAAAACCAAGAACCTGAGTTTGGACAAACTGAGGAAAGCAATGAGAGCTCAGCTCCTCCTGCAGACAAAGAGAAGCCAAACTTTGAGCTGTCTGGAGCTCTCACAGAAGACACAAACACGTTCAGAGGAGTGGTCATCAAATATAACGAACCACCAGAAGCCCGTATTCCTAAGAGGAGATGGCGGCTGTACCCCTTTAAGAATGACGAGCCCCTCCCGGTTATGTACATTCACAGACAGAGTGCCTATCTTATGGGACGGCAGAGAAAAATCGCTGATATCCCCATTGACCATCCATCCTGCTCAAAGCAGCATGCGGTTTTCCAGTATAGGTGAGAACCTCTTTTTGGAGATTTTTTTTCCAAGTCCTGATTTGCATTTGGATTTATTTCCTGTCTAAATCATCAGAATTCATGTATCTTAAAATCAACAGTTTTGTCAAGAGCTGCATGTGACATTCAGAATTAAGTCTATCTTTTTTATAAAGAATTTAGTGCTTTGCTCTTTGATTTAGCAGTACTGTTTCCCTGTCCTTTGTGTAACTTTTTTCATTTGTTTTTCCTGTTTAGCCGCCGTGTTTGTTTTGTCATGAGCAGACCAGGTTAAACCATCTGACAATCATGGCCATCAGTAATCTTTGAGACAAGAAGTGCTTCAAGACTATAAAGAGTACAAAAGTGTAGTTTTGGGCATCCCAGGGCACCTTATGTTGTATTTTACTGTGTACACATTAATGACAAAAGTTGTTCATCACTGCCTGGAAGAAAGCAATCCTGTTTGAAGATCTCAAAGAAATGAACAGATATTTAAAACGGTGGGTATTGAACCACACTTTATTAATGTTGACTGTTCTCGATTATGTTCCAGACTGGTGGAGTACACTCGGGCAGATGGGACCCCTGGCCGCAGGGTGAGGCCGTACATTATCGACTTGGGCTCTGGCAACGGTACGTACCTGAACAACCAGCGCATTGAGGCCCAGCGCTTTCATGAGCTCAAAGAGAAGGATGTGCTCAAGTTTGGCTTCAGCAGCAGAGAGTACGTCCTGCTGCACGAGTTCTCTGACACCAGCGAGGTGGACGCCCAGCAGCGGGAGGAGGAGGACGAGGATGAGGGAGTCGATGAGGCAGGCGAAGAGACAAATGAGTGATTCTCTGTAGTTTCTCTCTGAATGTGGCATTATATTCAAATAATGGCTGGTTGGTATTCTGTAATGGCCTAAACCTGCCACAGCAGTCTCTAAGAAGACTTCTACTTCTCAGGTTGTTGTGTAGTCTGAATACAGTCACAGTAGACTACATTTGGTGCCACATAAATCAAAATGTATATTTTTGGACCATGGCACTGCCGTGCGACAAACTGGGAACGATTACAATTATTGTTCATTCTCATTGTACATAATATAAGGAATGTTACTCTTACTGTCACACTTTACATAACAAATGTTTCATTCATTGTAGCTGTTAAAGTTGTTGGGTATGTCTCTTCACAGTAAAGTTAGTATTTAAGACTTCCACTTTTATTTTGGTCCACTTGGGCCTTGTAAATCAGAATTTTTGTACTGTAAATAAACCAGTGGAACATTTTAATTGCTCGAGATTTGTTATTAATACAATCCTGGCTCCAAGCTGTGAATATTATTGTGACTGATCATCAGTGTTTCAACACCATGCAGTAAATATCCACTCCAAATTACCATTGTGTTTATTTGATGCATGCGACTTTGTTGAGCGATGATGTGATTTTAGAATAGGCCTAATAACAAAACTCCAGGATACTCTATACTCCCAATAGGTAGATGCGTGCTCCACAGCAGAGGTCGCTCTGTTCTCTTGTGTTAGAGGGAGAATGTGAGTGGGCGGGGCGTGCACCGGGAGCGGCGGGCCTGGGCGGGCCTGTGGCGACTGCTCTGACGGGATACGCTTCGAGAGGAGGCGGTGACACACCTGGGACAAGTCACATAGTTTTAGCCTACAGTTTTTCTCTGAGACATGCAATAAGTTCCAAAAGTTTCCAGGATGTACACTACGGAGCGGAGGCGCATGAGCCTGCGTGACCACAACAAGAGGAGAGACCCAGTGTGGATTTCCACTAGCGCTGGAAGTTTGTGGCAGGACGCTCTGGCACTGGAGCTCGGCTCCAGCGGTAAACAGCTCATCTCTCCGCGGAGTCGGACCAGACCCGTGTCCGTGGCCTACATCGTCAACGAAGACGCATCGGTGCCACAGTCTGAGGAGAACTTGTCACTGAAATGCGTAAAAGAAGCGTGCGCCGACGCAAACGCAGTCTTCAATACCATATCTTTCGAGCGGATCTCTCTCGGGACAACTGATATATTGGATAGCTTTTACAACTCAGGCAAGTGCAGGCATGACATGATCTGGGGTAGTCTGACTGCGCCCATCTGCAGAGCCTGGAGCTTGAACCGCGTGTTGCACGTGTTTTACAGATGTAGCAGTGGTCGAGATGAGCGACACGTTCTGCCAGCCGTCTCACTTCTACCACCTGGGTGTGAGGGAGAGCTTCAGCATGACCAACAACATCATCCTATACAGTTACAAGCAGGACAGTGACCTTCACGCTGTCAAGGTACACAACACATACAGGGCAGGTCACAGGGTAAACTCTCAGGGTTCACCCCTCTTCGACACTTCAGGAGAATTTGCCATTTTATCTTGTATCTGGAATGTTTGGACTTGATGCATCACAAGTGATATCAACTTGCCTACAATAGCAGGCATCTACATGGTAACTGTCCAGGTTCCTGAAATCTCATGTGTACGGCCTATATTCGATGGCATATGACAGGGCTATTCAACATCAGGCCCGGGGCCAAATCAGGCCCTCCAAGTCATTTAATCCGACCCACGACTCAGCTTCCAAATATAAAAACGGAACATAAAACTATTGTTTACTGGTTTAATTCTGGGATAGGACTAGTTTAGATCTGGTTTGGTCTTTGTTTAGTCCCTGTTTAACTCCTCTTCATACCTGGTTGGTACTTGTCTTGTTCTAGTTTAATTCTTGTTCAGGGCAATTTTGCAAAGCATTGTTTATTATTTCTCACAAAAATCTGATCAATCAGTAATTATTTTAATGTATTAACTCCATTTATTGAAACAGTGTTGGGGATATTTTGTGCGACCCAAATTACAGTAGTTACAGCGGTGTGTTGTGCACCTCTGGCCCAGAGGCCTTGGTCTTCCGAAAAATCTGTCCCTCTGCAAAATGAAGTTGAATAGCCCTGGCATATGAGCTAGGCCGATCCATGTAACAATTGTCAACTCCTATTTAGGATGACCCGATACATTTTTTTGGAAAAAGTATTTTTTTTTATATATATATATATTTTATGTATAGGCGCTAATATATTTTATGTCTATGTTAATGCATTTTTCCCCCCACATTTTGGCCGATTCTTTCCCATGATTCGGCTCATTTGATGTCATAAATTAGATTATTTTTCTTGCCTAAGTCTTCAAGGGGGCTTGGTAGATGGCGCTACACGAGCTGCGATAAAACAAAGCGAAAGATGGCTAATGGCAGCCGCTTCTCAAAGAGCAGGGGTGAGTTTGTGCAGCCATGAGGCCAAAGCAGGACATCCGGTCACCCTAATCCTATTGAAATCATGTGTTTTTTATGCACAGAAAATAAAAAAAATAAAAAGCAAAAAACCTTTGCCTTGAGTTTACATTAGATAAGACAAATTGTCTTAAGAAGTGAACCATAAGATGGGACAAGATTTTGTTCGTTGTTCATGCCACTGGTTCATACAACAAGCATCTTACAAAAGCTTGATGTTTCTACTTGTTTTCTGTTCTATAGGAGCAGTGTGGCAGTTACACATTCATCCCCTATGTAGTCTCACCTCAGGGTAAAGTGTTCGCCTGCGATGGCGCCATCATGAACGGCATCCAAGAACTAATGCAGCCCCCTTTCCAACTGGAACCTCTCCTCACTCCTCTGGTAGAGAGACTGGTTCACCTGCTCAACAACGTGCAAATCCAGTCCAGGTAGGAATAGGAGACAGTCATTACAGTATCATAACACACTACTTTCACGGTTTGAAATGTAGGTTTGTGGTTTTGCAGTGAGTACTTCCGGGAGTCAATCAGACATGACATCCGCATGGCCAGGGAGCGTTTCCGAGGGCAGGAGCTGAGCGAGGAGCTGAAGAAGATAGAGGCTCGACTGGACAGTGTGGAGCTGCTTACGCCTGATATCGTTATGAACCTGCTGCTGTCCTACAGAGACATCCAGGTGAGGGCAGACTTAAAAAACTATACATGATAATGACTGTTTCTTTTTTTAATTGGACTTCTCAATTGCATGGCTTAAATAGAATGTACGTATGTTCTTCACATTTGACCTGACCAAATAACAACATGACATCACTTCACACACTAGGTGGAGCAATATTAGTTTTTCCCCTTGTGCCACAGTAACACTTGCCTTGAAATTCCAGAATATCTCTGTATTGTTTATGCAGCTCGACATCAGTCTGGTCACTGGCTTCATCTCCCCAAGTTAAGATGGGAGTGATTGAAATGTGGATGAATGATTGTAAATATTAAATTAAAATGTTATTAAATGGACTGATACTTTATAATTTTGCTTCTTCCTAATTTATCAAAGTCATAGGCATGAAGGCTGCATTGGCCTCTGATTTTCCCCGCCCCATCAATGCTCTGTCCATGCGTGTGCTGATGTCATGTGTGCTGATTGTCATACACATGCATTTGTTTACTTTTTGTAGTCCATTTCAAAAAGTGTAGTGAGAATACAATCCACACCAACTGAATACACCCTTAGTTTTTCCACACAGGCAAAAAATATTTGAAATGAATTATTTAAGAAACAAATGACAAATAATGCTGTACACATAATCAATACATCAATAAAGAACATTCTACAATCTTTCCTGTCTTTAGTGGCATAGCATTTATTAATTTTAAAGCGCAACCTGAATTTGAAATGTCTTTTTGTAAACATTATTAACACACACACACACACACACCCACACACACACACACACACAAGACAGAAGCACAAAACCTCCATCAGGGGCCCACGAGCCAGGCACCAGCAGCCAAAGCCGACCACGCTGGAGATCCTAAAAGTGATAAAAGATAAAACATGTAAAAACTAGATATATAAGTAGAAGCTAAAAAAAAAAGTTTGGAGTAGAAATAGACTAAAACTAGGCTATGCATACATATAAAATAGTAAGCCTAAATTAAGTGAATAGAATAAATCGATGGGATAGATATGTGTAATAAATACTAATTCAATTATAAATCTCAATCAAACGCTAAGCTAAACAATGTAGGCTATAAAGCTCACTCTAAAAACTGGTATTATAAACTGCAATGCTGGTAATGGAGATGTAGATAAAGTCATTATTTTCAATTAAATTACATACTGGACACAGGAAGCAGTGCCAACATGCACATCCTTGCTACAGGATGCATTTGACAAACGAACGGCAAAGGAAATGAACATCTGCTTATGTTTAATTAGGGTTTGCATTTCAGATGAATGACCCAACACTCTGCCCTACTCCTTTTGTTTTCAGGACTACGATTCCTTAATCAACCTGGTGGAGAACTTGAACAACCTTCCCATGTGCCTCGTAGCTAGACACCAGAATATCAAGTTTCACTACATCTTTGCTTTGAACAGGTACATGCCGCTATCTAATTATAATGTGACCATAGCTCAGTCTTGCGTGTCAATCACGTCTTTTGTCCCATTGTTGGACCCTTGTGTGGCTATGATATGTTGGTCTCCCGGTGCGTCATGTTGTTGTTATCTAATCTGTCTTCCCAGGAGAAATCACCCAGGAGACAGAGCCAAGGCCTTAGAATGCATTCTGCCCCTGGTGCAGTCTGAAGAGAAGGTGGCATCGGACGTCTACTGTCTGTGCGGACGCATTTACAAAGATATGTTCATGAGCTCAGGGTTCACGGACCACCAGAGCCGAGACCAGGCCAGCTACTGGTATAAACACGTTGAAATTTAACAGTGAATTTTGCTGTGGACAAATGCACTAATGGTTCCTATTCATAGGTATGGCAAAGCTTTTGAGACAGAGCCCACCCTCCATTCAGGCATAAACAATGTGGTCCTTCTGATGGCAGCTGGACATGAATTCGACACGTCTATTGAATTACGTAAAATTGGTATGTTTAATTTTTTCATCATGTCTTTTAAATGATTACACTGCTCAAATTGTTCAATGAATTGTTTTTGACATAGAATCACCACCATATGTGATGGACAAGACCTGTAACTAATAGTTATGTATCCATGGGCAGTGTTTTGAGTAACTACATTGTGGTACTTTATCATGTAATTTACGCTTCAAACTGTGAGGGATTAGTGAGAAACATATATAACACAACTCTTGTGGTGAGGGCACGAGGGATTTTCTTTCTTTAAACAGTGATAAATAAAGTGATACATTTTCACGCTAAGAAAAGGTTCACTTAAATTACATTATATAAGTATTCAGAGTACTGTACTCTGATTGAACCATCTAACAGAATACTTTTTACAGGTATTCGGTATTTCAGTATAGTCAATACAATTTCCATTTTTTTTTCCCCAGCACTGCCTATGAGTTTCAAGTGATGGAAAAATAAAACCGTTTCCTTGGCCATTGAAAATGTTCATGATTTATTATGATTTATTATGATTTATTATTGTTATTGTTATTAGCCAAGTAACACAATCACATTAATACGATCCATGGGTGCTAGAGTGTTTTAGAATTAGGGCTATAACAATTCAAAACAAAAGTCCTCAAAATGGCACATATAATAGGAAAGTGAATGCCCTGAATATTGTCTAATTGGCCTTGAGCAGCAGCATGGAATCAAACACGTGGACCTAATCAATATGATCCGAGAAATCCTTATTGATATATGGCTTCCAGTTGGTGAATAAATCTTTAACTATTGCGTTATTGGACCCCAGGTGTCACCATAAACACTCTGCTTGGGAGAAAGGGCAGCCTGGAGAAGATGAAGGACTACTGGGATGTTGGCTTCTCTCTAGGGGCAAACATTTTGATCAAGGAGCCCAGGAAAGTTATTGAAGCTTCTGAGAAATTGTACAAGCTTAAAGCACCTATGTGGTAAGACATGTTTATAAATTGTTTTGACTACTTTATATGCCGGCTTAATTGTATCCACACTTGTACAAGCATATCTTCAACTATAATCAATGAAAAAAAAGATATATATATTGTGCCCTATTCTGCTTTTGCGTTTAACAATTTCAACATCTTTCTCTCAGGTTTGTAGGTTCTATTATGGAGACGTTCATCCTGTACCGTCAGTTTGCCAAGTTACCTGAGGTGAGAAGTCCTAAAGAGGAGACCATGGACTTCTGGATGGAGTTGCTTCTGCAAACCTGTAAACCCACCATCTCCAAAGACCGCTGCCCTGTAACTCGACACATTCCTACCGAATGTCATATCCCTAAAGTGCATTTTTCACTCTCAATCTTTGCTTTTATTGTTGGTTTCTAGGTGCTTATTCTTGAGCCCAGCAAACTTCTCCAGCCTGCCATAGTGTGCGTGAATGAGGAGGATGAAAGCTGCACTGTCCAGTTGAAACATGTATCGCCTTTAAAGGTATGCTGCCAGTGCTTCCTCGTCGGAGATTCTCACTTTGGTTTATGATTTAGTAATTGTGGGCTGTCTTAATTCCTTGATCTCCCTCCGTGATGTTTTTTCTTATTGAATGTAACGTTGTGTCCATAATATCTCTGCAGAAAGGCTTGCATCAGTGGACTTTCCCAGCCTCTGCAATCCGGGGAGTCAGGTAGAATCAAATCATATTATGAATAACGCTTTACAAATGTTGTTTCATGTATTTTGCCAGGTTATTTGCTTTCTATTGAAATAATATGCTGTGACGTCTATATGATGAATTTAAACAAATATAATTGAGTCTATGGTCCTCAATATGATCAAATTGTCCTTTAGGGGACATCAGTTGGGCAATGGGTTAAGCAAATCTTGTCCAAGCTTGTACATTCTTAGAAACTGTTCATAATTTCCACTTCAAGAAGAGGCTGAGAGAACTCCACCAGATTCTCAACGAACTCTTAAGAAGCCAAATTTCTTCTTGCACCAAATTCAATAACAGAGAGCTAACACCATGTCACTCATTTACATGTTTATTTACATAAAAATGAATATGTAGTTGCTGAGAAACGCCCTCTACACTTCCAAATATGGGCTGCACTGGACATGTAACACTGAGGTTGAAAGAGGACGGTCTTAGAAGTGAACGAGGAAGTTGTGCTTCTACAGAGTATCGCTGTTTTACAACTTCATCAGCAATTTAAAATGTCCAAACACACATGAGCACACTCAGGAAGCATATTTAAGTCAACAACGAATTGAAATAAACCAAAGCTTTGAAATTTGTGAATAAGATTGCTTCATAAATGAGGCCCAATGTCTCTTGTTGTGAAAGTAAGTGTTGTAAGTTGTATATTTAGTTAGTCCAAGCTAAGTTGCTAAACACAAACACTTGTAATTCTAGTCAGTTGATTATCACTCTTCCTCATCAGCGCTTCAAAGATCGATGAGCGCTGCTGTTTTCTCTATGTCCACTACAATTCGGATGACTTTCAACTTTGCTTCCCCTCCGAGGCCCACTGCAAAGGGTGAGTGAACACTGTATGCAGACGAAGCACCATACAAAATGAACACGTCAGAGGGTCAGGATTTGGTCTGAAAAGTGAGACTGAGCACTGTGAAAATGCACTCTTTTAGTTGAGTTTGGGTGTTCAGTTTCATTTAAAGAAGACCTCAGTAGACATTACGAGTGTTTTAATCACATAAAACACTGAGCTCAAATTACTGATAAACCTATTACACTTGTGTACAACATGTATATTCATTGACAGATCTGACAAAATGTCTATCCATGCATAGTGGAGATTGATTAGTCAAACCTGGGCCATAGTCCATGTTCAATTGGAAATGTAGTTGTGAGGCTAAGGCTAGTGCTAGCTCGTGCGTAGCAGACAGAGACTGTGTGACAATGGTATTGTTCTTGTACCATTGCCAAGTCTTATGTAATCAATATCACATATCCTTCCCCGCCTTTAAGGAAATCCCCAGGATCGTCTCAAATCATTCGACCTACATTCCACAGTCCACTTCAGAGAGTATTGTATAAAACCTGCCTTTCCCACATTTAAATAGTACCTTTGCCTTTCCTGTAGATTCTGTGACCTGGTGAACTCTCTGCTGCTGCTGCTGCAGGCTGACGATCCAGATGCAGATCCAGATCCAGTCCTAAACCCTGCGAATAATGGAATACTGGAGGTCAGACTCAAACTTAGAACAACTTTCAGTCTGCTCAGTCAAAAGAAAACACCTAATATAAACAAGTGTGGCCTGTCTGGATGCCAGGATTCTCAGATATATCCTTAGAAAACATCATTAACGTTCACTCTTTCTTCTGTTTTGTCCTTTACTCTACTCAAAGGGTGACTGCAAATGTATGTGATTAAGTCCGCCACTATAACCTCAATAACACCACATTGTATTGTGATATAGACTTAGAATTGAGGTCCCAAGCCTTATTAAAGGCACAACAGCTCTGTCAAAGCTGTGTAAAATTAAGCCATCTGAATGACTCCCGGTTTATACGGCCCTTGGTGAAAAGAGTTTGGACACCCCTGCTTCACTCCCACTTCATTATCTTAATCTTTTCTATTATCCTTTGTATAGTAGTTAGATTACCTGTAGCTTATACATATACATCTCCTATAGCCTCTCCTCCCGGCTGCATGTCAAATTCCTCCTATTGCCTGGAAAACTCCGTTAACAGAGTCCTCTTTCATTCTGTGCACATCGGCAGTACATCTATGAAACCAACGAGAACGGAGACAAGGTGGTGCTTGGAAAGGGCACGTATGGAGTTGTGTACGCTGGGAGGGACCTGAGCAACCAAGTCCGCATCGCAATTAAGGAGATCCCTGAGAAGGACCGCACGTAAGGGACACAAAATCATCCATAACACACTCCCGATTTGGAAAGTATCTGCAACAAATCTCTTGAGTACATGCCAGAAATGTCTGTGGTTTATGACTCTCATAGGGGAAGAGTACCGGTAGTGTGTTTGGATTTCAGTGTTAGTCATATCTGCAGAGAGTAGGAACATTTTGCGATGATGAAATCTTTCTGCAGGCTAGAAAACACATCAACCGTTGGGTGGCAGCGACTAAACCGGTGACAAATAAAAGAGGAATAAAATGCATCGTTTGAAACTCAATTTTAATAAGATGAAACATTTCACTTTGCTTAAAAAGTCAGGCCTTTTCTGGTTTAAGCTCATTTGCTTTCTTTGCTACTTTCCCCCAAGTAGTAGATTTAAACTGTGCTCAAGCATTTATAGCATTTATCTTCATTTTGAATAATGCTTTTGAATATTTCTTCCACTTCAAGCACATTTTTACCCAAGATGACATAAACTCTAAACTCTTTTTTTCTACCATTTAGATATCTGCAAAAATATAGTGCAGATTGATTTAATGATTGACTTTGCTTTTCTTCAGATATTCCCAGCCGCTCCATGAAGAAATAGCTCTGCACAAAAGGCTGAAACACAGAAACATTGTCCAATATTTAGGGTCGCTGAGTCAAGATGGCTTCATCAAGATCTTTATGGAGGAGGTCCCCGGAGGTACTTTGAATCATTCACTTTTTAATACCAGTACATGGATATATCATACACAAGCGCAAGCAATGTTACTGAAGTGAGCGTTTGAGCTGATCCGTCAAATTGAAAGCTAGTTTTTAGGAAGTTGTGTAGCACCAGTGGCATCCTGCTAACTGGACTGACGCAACCCTGTTGAATGTAGAGGCACACAAAGAACTTCTATTTAACTTCTACTTATTTTTACCATACAATTCGCCCCATCAAGCAAAGTCCTCTTTCAGCTGTTGCATGTCCTGTACTTCCACTGCGTAATTGTGTGCAATGTGATTCAATGTTAACAGCACTCTTCACGAGCTAAAGTTAGGAAATTGTTGCATTGATATTAGTTTTATACTTTTAACTGTATTATTATCATGATTTGTTAAAAACTCTTGCCACATTTATAAATAACGGGCCAGGTTTTATACAGTATTTCTATACTTGTAACCTTTTTAAAGTTGTGGAATTGGTATTGACATTTTCTTGTCCCTGTAGGAAGTTTGTCCTCCCTGTTGCGCTCCAAATGGGGTCCACTCAAAGACAATGAAGCCACTATTATTTTCTACACCAAGCAGATTCTGGAGGGGCTCAAATATCTCCATGACAACCAGATTGTACACCGGGATATTAAGGTACATTTAAGAAGCTTGACAACTAATGATGCCACTCACAGTAGAAGTATTTTTATTTATTTTTGATGTATTTAATTTGATCTGACTCTGATTAGGGTGACAACGTTCTTATAAATACATACAGTGGAGTACTCAAGATTTCTGATTTTGGAACCTCAAAAAGACTTGCAGGAATCAACCCTTGTACAGAAACGTTTGCTGGTGAGATGATGACAAACACATATCATTTAGCACAGTTTACGTCCGTTTTAAGGGCCTAATACAAGTGCATTTTTGTCCAGGAACACTTCAGTACATGGCCCCGGAGATCATAGACCAGGGACCTCGGGGTTATGGGAAACCAGCCGACATCTGGTCTCTGGGGTGCACTATCATCGAAATGGCAACAGGCAAGACTCCATTTCACGAGCTGGGAAGTCCACAGGCAGCCATGTTTAAGGTAAAGGCAAAGAAAGCCACTGGACGTTTCGTGAAATGCTTAGAATATTCTTCTATTCAGCCTCTACATGCTGCTTTTGGCAGAGGTATCGTAGCACTACTACGCAGACGACACTCAAGAGCTACTAAATGTCTCGCTGACGGAGTGGATCCACTGGCCCATAATCACCTGCTCTCACTGCATTCAACAGAGCAGTTTGTGGATGCAAAACAACTTTCTCCAGCTAAACTCACTAGCAGTCACCTCCAGAGTCTTGCAAACAAATCAAGTTAGAAGTCTACGGGCAATAATGGACGCAGACTTGAACTTTAACAGCCACATCAAATCAATAACATCAGCAGCTTTTTAACATCTAAAAGTGTCTAAACCAGACTTGGAGAGACTTGCATTTGTCTAGATTAGACTACTGTAACGGCCTGCTCACTGGATTCTCCAAAAGACCTGTAAAACAGCTGCAGTACATCCAGAACGCTGCTGCTCGAGTCTTGACTAGAACCAGGAAGTACGATCACATAAGTCCTGTGCTCAGGTCTCTGCACTGGTTTCAGGCTCAGCGAATAGACTTCAAAGCAGCTCTGCTTGTATACAGGTCTCTCCATGGCCTAGCACCAAAGTACATCTCGCACATGTTAGTGCCATATGAACCATCTCGGACTCCGGCTAGTGTTAGAGTCGGGACTAAACTATATTTTACAGCTCACTCATTGACTCTCCTTTTTAGGTTGGCATGTTCAAGATCCACCCCACGGTCCCTGAGTGCATGTCGGACAAGGCCAAAGCTTTCATCATGAGATGTTTTGACCCAAACCCAGACGACAGAGCGACATCCACAGAGCTGCTGGCAGAAACCTTCCTCAAGTCCTCCCAGAGAAAGAAACTGAGAGCTCCTCAAGAACCTGAAGCTAATGATCCTCTCTCTTCTTGTAAGACTTGGATATTTATTTTGACATTATTGATTATTGATTGAGAGACCGCCTGGGAATACCAGGTGCCATAAGCCTTGGTTGCACGGTGTCAGAGCGGTTAGAGCTCTTGCCTCCCAAGAAGGAAATCATGTGTTTGATTCCTGGGCGAACATAACATCACATGATTTCTCTGGGTGGAGTCTGCATGTCCTCCCTGTGTTACCGTGGGTTCTCTCTGGGTTCTCTGGCTTTCTCCCACCGTCCAAAGACATGCATGTGTTAGGTAAATTGGCAACTGTAAATTGGCCCTAGTGAATGAGTGTGAATGGTTGTCTGTGTGTCTATGTCTCTGTGTTAGCCCTGCAACAAGTTGGCCACTGTCCAGGATATTACCCCGTCTAAGGCCCAAAGGCACTGGGATATGCTCCAGTCACTCGCGACCTCTAACGGGAACAAGCGGTAGAAAATGAATGAATGAATGAATGATTATTGATTGATGATTGATGACTTGTTTCCCTCTCAGCTGACTACCACCGGAGCTTTTCTGTTCCTGTGTCCATCCACGTAGAAGATGTAGAAGATTCCTACTCTGGCTTTGTGGACCTGTCCAGTTCTCTGGACCTCAGAAGAACTATGTCCATCCTCAAAGTGGATGAGGTCTCTGACAGTCCTACAAACACCAGCAGCTTCCTGTCGTGAGTAACAGTGTTTTTAGTGACTGAGCCTGTGAATGCTTCAGTTTAGCAGTGAAAGACCTCAGTGTGGCTTTGCTGTGTAGGGCTTTGACACCTTTTATGTCATTTCACACAGTCATTTAAAAATTCTCTTTGACTGAAACAAATTGATTAATCACAACTAATCAATTATTAAGTGTCAACTAAATTAGTATATAATACAAATCATTTATTTATTTATTTTAATCAGACCCAGACTCAAAAACATGCAATGTTGGAAGGGAAAAGATATCTGACTCACAATCTAGTTCTTGCATCAAAATGGCAGGAAATGTGTGAACAGATTATTATTATTTTTGTTTTCGTCACTTTAGCTTCAACAGCTCATATTCTCGGGCCTTTCGTGATCTAATTACCATCTGATTTTTAAAAAGCCAAATTAATTGTTCTTACTAAACTATCCATATTGTGTCTAGGATCCCTGATGACGCTCCTGCAGATCTGAGCAGCCCCTGCTCCACTGGGGAGAGTGTGGGTCTGTTCATGCTCCGGAAGGACAGTGAGAGGAGGGACACTCTGTACAGGGTCCTGACTGACTACATCAACCTAGTGGTCAGCAACATCCAGGAGTGTGGGCAGCAGGTCAGTCACACCATCATCAGTACTGTCATGGGCTTTTCTCCTGTGGCCAAACACTGTTCTGTTTTTATGGGTGTTAACTTGCAAATTGCTTAGTATATAGAAATAGTATGGATGTAATAACTTGAAAATGCATCTTGGCACTGCAAGTATTTGGCCAACTACTGTACTTGGTAACACTGATGTGGTTGTGACCTGTATCAAAATGTATTTTTAAATGTAGTAATTCATTCTTTATTGAGTTTGTTTTTTCAAACATTGCTATTACTTTTAGCTTTGAATTTAATGTAGGTATCTTGTAAATGTTCTCTATATAAAAATAGCGTCAAGTCTATGTTCATATTTTTGTCTTCCTAATTTCAGCAGAGAGTTTCAGCCCTGCGCATGTCTGAAAATCTCTGTCTAGTTTAGGGGACGGTTCATAGAAATAAATACTCTGACCAAGACTAAAATGTAATAGTCATTTTCAATTATTTCTGTTTGATTGTTTGCATTGCAATGAGGGCTACTGTAGGCCTTCTGCTCCCTACCTAATCTACTGCATAATTTTGGCTAAATTTTTCCTTGATCCACAAACACTTCTGCCCACTGCTCTTAGGGGTTTTGAGACAGACCGGGACCAGAGTACACAGAACGCACTGATGCGTGTACATGGCAAAACCCACTTTCATTATTTAACATCAGAGCGGCACACAAACTCGTGCGGCAGTCAGAGGCTTCAAAGCTACGATGCAGACCTGGTTTGCTGTGTGCGGGTGCCTACAGACAAACTTCTGGTCCACAGAACGAGCACCGTAAACATTTTTAGGAAAGAGAGCACTGTCTCACCAATGTCACCAGCTTGCTCAAAACCAATGCCTTTCCTCTCCTCACTCTGCCTTGCTCTCTCTTATTTTATCAGTGATCAGCAGGTACAGCACCTGTTTAAATCTCCCAACGGGTTTTAGAAAGACATGTGAAGGATGAGTTAAACAGGGGCGCTTCAGCTGGAGCGCCAAATACAACGCAGCCAAATGGAGGGAAGTTGTTCTTTTAAAACACAACATATGCCTATTTTTTCTGAAACAAACCCAGTTGAGGCCATACATCTTACTTTTATGGAGAATCAGTGAGAGGAGACACTGACAGTGTATGGCTTAGCTGACTGCTGTAGCGTTTGCAGTGCAAAATGATTGACGCTCTTCACTTAGTGAATATATTCCTCTATCTAGAATGGAGATGGATCTTGCCTTT
Source organism: Chaenogobius annularis (assembly GCA_015082035.1). Taxonomy (NCBI): domain Eukaryota; kingdom Metazoa; phylum Chordata; class Actinopteri; order Gobiiformes; family Gobiidae; genus Chaenogobius; species Chaenogobius annularis. The sequence continues at coordinate 629,127 of BJKM01000220.1, read as the reverse complement.
CTGCTGATGACATCACTGAACTTATTAGCTGCTTGCGAAACAACATCCGGTCCCCAGACAAGAGACAGCTGACCTCTGGGCTCCTGAATCTCCGGAAAAGGCTGCTCGCTGAAAAAGTACCCCTGAACAGCCTACAGGTGGTGCTCTTCAGCTTCCAGGATGCAGTAAGTCACTAGAAGTCACACTTTCCTTGTGGTCAAAGCCCTTGGCTCTATTTGAAAAGAACGTTATTATTTGTGTCTGTGTGTAGGTGAAAAAAGTCTTGCGACAGCAGCAGGTGAAGCCTCATTGGATGTTTGCTTTGGATAATCTGCTGAGACAAGCTGTGCAAGATGCAATAACCGTTCTTCTGCCAGGTACTGGGAACATTTGACATTGACATTTTAAAGCTATACCTGAATGTTTCAGATATAAATTGTCACCATTTTGAAAATTCAGAATTTATACAGAAAACACAACGTGATAAATAAAAACAAAATAATGCACTTAAATGAAAATTAAAAAAATTAATACTCTCATTATAATGGTTGGGTATGGCATAGACACGTATCACTTAAGTTGCATGATCAAAGCTTGTCCCCTTAGATTTAGACAAGAGCAGTAACTTTTTTCTACTGAAGTGAACTAAAAAATATTGGACAACCCCCTTCAAGTCATAACAGTGAATGTTTATTATTATTTCAGAGCTCAAACTGCAGTTGCAATCCTCCTTTGAGGTTGAAGACGGCAGTCCTGAGGAGCAACCAGAGGATTTAAATACTCCTGTGATAAGCATCACTGACCAGGAGGGGGTGCAGTTTGGCTACCAGCAAACCGCTACATTCAATAGGATCCCAAGTCCTCCTTCAGTCCCGAACTGTCCTCTCAGCGAGTCTTTGAGAGAACTGCGACTAGAAACAAGCAGGTACATTCACTCAATTATAATGCCACTGTTTCCAGTGTAAAGTCTTCGACCAATGGAGACAAACTAGTGATTAACATTAAGTAATATTGACGATGCTTTGTGCTGAGTAAGGAGCTCTTCTCCTTTGTGCGGCAGACTGCTGAGACAGCTGAGTGAGAAGGAGCAGGAGTACCAGGACTTACTGAGAAAGTCCCTCCAGGGGAAACAGCAGCAGATCGACGCACTCAAGAGCACAGACAACAGCCCTGGTAAGCATTTGAGATACCCCCAATATGCAACAGCTATATTGAAACCACTGTGTGAAGATATGCCTCACAACAGCTTCGACTCTAAATATTTTGTACAATTGAGTGATGGGTCATTTATAGTTGCTCTATATATTTACCTGGACATTTTCTGGGAGTAATATGTTCTTCTATTTATGGTTTTCAGTTCCTTGTTTATAGGTTGAAATTTGGAGAATATTTAGGTTTGAATGAATTAGTAGATGAGTGACGTTTCATCAGACACGAAGGCCAAACACACCTGGGGTTCTATATAGGATGATTAAATGTCATGTGATATTTACAAAGTCAGAGTTTTCATTAATATAATACTGTACAAAAATCAGAGCAAGAACTTAATCTTAATTACAGTACAGTAAATATGACAGATGTTGGTTGAACAGGGACATTAAGCACAAAACTGCAGTGGTAGTACAGACTGATATAAAGTATTGATGCAAACATTGGTGCATTCACAAAAAGGTCTCAAGTCAAAGTCTTCATTGAGTTTGTTTGGGTTTTTTTTGGTTTTTTTTAAAGAGGCCTCGCAGTTTTACCAATTTATAGGCCAGCCCACAAGAATATAGAGACGATTGTTTGTTTTGCAGCCAATAACACCCCTGATTTGATAGGATTTTCCAGTCCTGGGATGATTAAAGGTGTAGGTTTTGTGTGTAAAGTTGCATTGCGTGAAATGTCCACATCTTTAGTCAACATCTTGTCACGTGATTAAATATCACGTGACACTTAATCGATCCTATATCGAGTGCCAGGTGTTTGGCGTTAATGGCTGATGAAGGGCTGAAGCCTGAAACATCTCTCATCTGTGGTGCACAATAAATCTGGGAGCAAATTTGGCTGTGCAAAGTAACTATCTTGTTACTTTTGTAGCCTTGCACTTTGGATGTGTGTGTCTCTCTTCAATTCAATCTGCCCATCTAATATGCAAATATTAACCGGTTCTGTCTGTTTAAACAATGAAAATATAGTCAAGCTAATGACTAGCATGGTTGACACAAATGTGTTAAATGACTCAATATGGGTTATGACTATTACACCCAATTTGTCCAAATAGTAGTTCATTTTGCGTGATGTTTTTTATTGTGACATTTTGGGAAAATGATGATACTCAACCCTCTCTAGTTTATCCATTGTCGACCCATCTGAACTCCACACTTCCCATCTTTGTGATTAATAATTCAAGCTCTGACATGGTCTGTATTGCTAATATATTACTCATAACTACTTATTGTTAGTGCATTTCTCCAAACTTGTGAGAGTGAATCCCAGCCACACCTTGTCTGCAGGCTTTTGTCAGCTCAAATGTGCTCAGACTTGTCTTCTCTGTCTGTTTGGATAATGATTTTAGCAACAGAAATTAAGTTGTAGAATACCTTTTGTGTTTCTTGTTCAGGTGACACTTCCACCCCTCAGAACAGCGCCACTCCTGAGGCAAGGGCAATGGCGCGCTGGCTCAAGTCTATCCCTGTAGATAAAGACACGATTGACAAGGTAGGTCTGAAAAATGAATGGATGAATGTCGAAAGCCCACTCCTCGCTCATTCACGCTGGGGTTTTTTTGTTCTAGCTGCTGTGCCACGAGTTCACCTTGGATATTCTGTTTGGCCTGGCCTGCAGGGATGATCTGACGTACTGTGGCTTAAGGTGAGCTGCCTCTACACATCTGCCCCACAAAGTCAGCCGGGCAGAAACGAGAAGCAATATGATATGAAACAATATGATGCAGAGAAACTTAGACAGTGTAGAGTTATATTGTTGTGGATTAAGGTTAGAAGAAAAGCTCTGGCACACAGTCTTTCTCGCAGCAACAGTCATTTTATTTCAAATATCGCAACGTTTCGGGCCATGGTCTTTGTATAGCCATTGAGTGGGCTGAAAAGTTACTAGATTGTAAATCAAATCACTGGTGCTGCAAGGAGTGTGTGTTTGTGCGAGATTTGGGGCCACCTCTCTTATGCACCCGTCCCACAGTAGGTTGGGTGACATTTTCCTTTTGTATGGATTAAGGTTATAAAATATGCAAAATACAGTATATGTGGTACACTACTATTGCATGTTATCCATACATTTTTCTGCATTAGAAACATTTACATGGCCAGTAGAAATCAGATGACTAGAATAATCAGATAACCCAATAATTAGTGTCTGTTTACATGCACAAGAGAAATGTGATTTATAAAAAACAATGATTTAATGGATATTTTTAGTTTCACTGTTGTATTTCTAAGACAAAGAACAATTCTCGTCTCAATCTTCAGTCATCGTTTTGTCTTCGCCACATTAGTTTGACTTTTTGCATACTAACTATAAAACTAGTCAAATCAAAATAAATCAATAAATCAACTGTATTTAGAAAAAAACGATATATATTATTGTCTCATCTCTACTAAGACACGCACACACGCGCAGCTCATACTTCCTGCACCCACACTATACCACAGTTTCATTGGGGGGGTCACCTGTCTTTCCAGAGGGGGAATGCTGTGTCGACTGTGGGCGGCCATCTTGTCTCACAGGAGGACACAGCTGAGCACGCACAGCGAAGAGAGCGAGGACAGCGCCTTCTGACAGCAGCGCGTCTCATTTATCCAAGGACACAATTATTGACAGGTCAACGCGATCGCAAGAACTGACAGATGAACTGACTCGCAGCAGCAGCAGCAGCAGCAGCAGCAGCAGCAGCTGCACATTTTTGCTTCTTCTGCTATGTGTAAAAATGTCTTCAACACATTTCAAGTTTTACGCACATGTACAGTTTTGTAAGGAAGCCTAAATCGTTTTGACTATCTTTCTGTGTTCTAAAACTTAGCTGGATCTAAGTCGATGTATTTAAGATGCTTTTCGAGGTACGAAAGGGAGTGCATGATAAAGCCTTCAGTCTACTTTGTTAGCAGTTGTGTGTGGGGAGTGTACTGGAAGGAGTGATGAAGCTGGTGACTAGTGCTGAAATTCCTCATGTGTTTCTTCATCTGTTTTTTACACTGTTGACATTGCCTTAGAAACAACTGCAATCCACACGTCGAAGATAAGCCTTTAGCCGACCTGCCTTTTACACTAGTTATGCTGAAATCAACGGTTTAGTCACTGTAGAAGGCATAAAACTGTACAATAAATAAGTACATTGGATGAGCTGTTACAAAATATAATTTGTTTCTTTACTTATAATCCTTCCTGACTGTAAATTACTCATGAATTTGCTCTTACTGATTTACGAAACCACTGCTTACTTACAGTAGGGATGAGCTTTTTACTATTTTTTTGGATTCTACAGTAATACATATCCTAAAAAGTTATATATTGCTCATGCTAATGTAACTAATGCCATAAAAAACGTCTCATAGCTAAACAGAAGCTCGATACGTGCGCGTCAGTGGCAGTTTCATTACTAGAAATGGCTTTCAAGAGATTAAGTTTGCCCTACATATGCCCTTTTACTAAACAATTTATTAATGCAAGCCTACAACTGTAAAACCAAAACACTATTCATTTATAAACACTGTATGAACCCATGTGTTGCATCAATGTCTTGATGTAAATATATAATTCTCTCTCAAACGGCACAACGGTCAATCTCGTCAGAGTGCCTTTGAATGCATAACCCCGGAAATTCATCTTTTAAATTGCTTCCAGTCCATTTTCAGATTCATACTTTGTTTTTAGGTCTTCTGTCAATTGTCTAATGCACTTTTTTTTAGAGCAGCTCTTGCACTGATTTGAGTGTTTGAAGATAAGATAAGCTAATGATAAACTTTATATTATAACAATACTGACTGGCTAATGGGATACAAGGATTCTCGATAAACTGCAGGCTAAACACGTCAACAATCATATTCATTGTATTTGTGTTCTCAATTTCAATCTCTGTTTTGAACATTCTTGATGCTCAATACCAAAACACAAGATCCCTGGTTTATTTAAATACTTTAGGCTCCTTTACTCAACAAATTATAATCGCAAATGTGTACAATGATGTCAATTTTAACCATTTCAGAACAATTATAATTTCATACAACTTCAGAACATTCATAGTTTATTCAGTATTGATTAGGACTTGGGTTATTTTTTACTACATACAATAAAGTACACATTTCCAATGATTCCTTCAAAAGTATGTTTGTAGCACCATTAAAAGATGGATATTTAGTTCTACTCATTCTTGTCTGGAGATTATTGTTTGTTGGTTCCTTCACTGAGGTTTAAGGTGCGCTTGTGTGGTCCTGGTTTGAGCTCAGTTTATTTTTATGTAAACTTGATTTGATCCCGTTTTAGCCCTGTTTAGTTCTGGATTTCGTCCAAGTTTAGTCCCAATGTTAATGTGATGGTTGTGCAAGTGTGAACACACCCTTAGTTTTATTCTTACTTTGCCATGCACAACTGTCTCTCATATTTCATTTCATTTTATTTGTTCTTTTATATGAGAATGTGCAACAAGTGTCACATTCCACATTAAGAACAGGAGCAGGATGTAGACCCCTACCCCATTCCTTACATAATTAATACACATAAACATAGATGGCCACTTGTAATTAACTGGAAAAGAAAAAAGACAATGGATGGCTAACATGTTTTGTTTAAATTTATACTTAAATTGAATAATATTGGAACATTTCCTAATTTCATTGTCCAAAAGGCTTTACACCAGCGAATGAAATACACATTTAAGTGTAGTTCTTGAAAAAGGCAACTTAAACATATGGCAACAAACTTGCTTTTTTCTTTGTGCATAATTAATACAGTTTGTAAAACAATTAAATCATTAATCAATCATTAATTGCAGTAAATAACTAAATAATCTTCAGTATAAATGCTTGAAAAGCTTTCCTTGTCTTTCTGGTTGTTAATTGTGTGATAAAGACTACAGTGAGGAAAGGGGATTGAGGACATCACTATGAAACCCCCAACCTCTGGGATTACCAGGCTCACCCTCAGTATTCCCAGTGATCAGAAAACACCAGCTCCAGCTGATCTCCACATCAGGATTGAAGTATGTTTGTTTCTTTTGCAGAATAGCTTCACCGTGTAGATGCAATATGTCATCAGAGTCCACACACAACCTCATATCAATATAATCATATATATGCACTTTCTTAGAACTTTGAATCATCCGCTCATGGCAGCTTTTGTCAACCTCATTTCTCTGTCATGAAATCACCGTTTGACTACAGACATTTAATTGCACCTATAGGAGATGTGCGGACGACCATCTCTAAAACGACAAAACACATTTTCAACAACCTCGAGAAACCCTTTTGAACGGTCTTTGAAGTCTATTGAAGACATTATTGCATGTTTAATTGAATCGAAATGAACACTTTTCTAGAAGCTTTACGAATCGCTGTTATCCATTATCACACACTCAAAGGGTAATCTACTGCAGAAAGTGTGGTCGTGGTGTGTTAAACCACCACCAGTGACACAAATGCGTTCCAAAAGGGGGTGAAATGTCTTGCCAAAGCCACAACTGTGCACAATTTAGGCCCCGGGGTTCATAGTTCATACAGTCAAATACCCTCTTGTTTGTTTTGAATTTATCTCTCACAAATTAGAGAAGGAGAAATTGCTCACGTACTTAACACAAGAGCGGCCTTGTCTTTTTATTTCTCACATAATATGGTGCAGTTTGAATACTAAATTGTGTGATCAAGTACTGCAATGTATGCGTTTGGCTTTCGCAAAGTAACTGTATTCTGACTAGAGTAACTGCACCGGAAAATTTGTATTTTGATTATGTGTTTAGTTATTTCCAAACATTCAAAATCATACGTCAAAAGGGGGCCAAAGCTTGTCTTAAATTATGATTTGACGAATAAAAAGTATAATTATTTTGTTGATTAGGTGTAATTTGCCCCATGCATTTTGGATTGAACTGTGTGTATTCATTGATTACGTCGATTTATTTTGAGAACTTCCTATATTTTCCACTTCACAAACGGGTTTATCTGATGTTAAACAATGTTAAATATTTACCCCAGGCAAACTGAGTAATAATTAGCAAAAACATGCACTTTAAACACACATATTGCCTTGTGTCTTCTTTCTTACAGAAGACAGAAAAAGAAACACGATGGGGAATTCAGTAGCACAGACCAGACACAACACAGACATATCACTGCACGTTACATCTGTCCATACTGTTCCCGAGCTTTGGTCTTTGTTGTTTAGCATTAATCCTGGCTGTAATCCAAACGTCTAATCCCAATATGTGTGGGTATGTGTGCGTGTGTGTGTGTGCATATGTGTAACAAGAGGTTCAGAGGTCGACCCAAAGACTTTTCACATCATTATGTTGTCTAAAGCCACAATCAGTCCATGCTGGAATCAAAAGAAGATCTAGAAGGTGCTGGTGTATCAATGTCATGGTCTTCTAAATAGAGATGCACTGGAAGAAAATGACATTCTGAAGTTAATAAGTACTTAAAAAAATATTTATCTTGTTTTGAGTATATATTTGAAATAAGATTGCCTGTGGAAAAAGCATGAAATATCTTGTTTTACTTAAAAGAGGAAAAAGACAAGCATTTTATAACTTTATAACAAAATTTGAACAAAACTTCCTTTTTTTCTATTGGTAAATCTTATTTTAAGAAAGTCAAAATATACTCAAATCAAGATAATTACTGCTTATTTAAGGTTGCCTTTCTTCCCCAGTAAATTCTTAAAAGTTATACATTGTCAGTCGTTTGTTCTGGATCTCCAAAGTATCTGACAACCAAACATGTACAAACGCAATGTACATGTAATGAATATAAATACAACGTGACTACTAAAAATGCATACGTTTAAAAAAGATACGTATTAAAAATTTTATATTTATTTTTTACTCGTGTACTTTCTGTATGTATGTATTTGCAGTTTTGGGCCTCCATATTAAATCAACGTCAACATGTTAAAGTCAAAATGAATTGTAATATAAAACAACTGTTGCACCAAATCCTCCAGAGCACATGTGGGCATTTTTACACCATAAGGTTTGGGTGGAGAGGGTTCAAAGGTCAAAATCTTTGTAACATCATAAATCTCATCCAGAACTATTAAAAAATGCTAATGCAAACACATTTTCATACAGATGTCTGATGCAATGAAATGATTAGGTCAAAGGTTACACTTTACTGGTCAGCTACGAATACTCTTCTTTTTCTTTTGGTTTCGGTCACTTTGAATTGGGATTCCAAGAACATATTTGAAGCAAGATTATAATGAACAAAAAATCAAAACATGCCGCTCTCAAAGTTTTTACAGCCGCAAGTGTCATGGGACAGAATGATAAAATCACTCAATAAACTCAGACACAGAGTTGGCGGTCTTACTGAGGGACTATTTTGTGTCCCCTTTATAATAACTATACCTTAATAAAGCATGAAAAAGACTTAATTGATAATTAACTAATAGTTAATTAAGGACGATTTAGGCTTATTACTATTTAATTAAGAAGTTTGGGTAAGTCGTTCTTTATAAAATGTTGTTCATCATCAATTAAGTCTTTGTTCATTCTTTATTGAGACAATTCAAATATAGATACATAGATATAGTCATTCCAATTTAAAATGATGCAACCAACTACAGAAACAAAACACTGTGTAAAACCTCCCTCTAATTTAGACAACTTGTTCTCTATGGAATTAACAAGTGTCGAGTTGTACTACTATTGGCGGCAGTGTCTTAGTGGCACTTTTCTGATTGGTCAGTTTAACCCCAGGCCTCTGTCAATAGAAACTTTTCCTCTCACAAATAAAACCGAAGGTCAAGGAAAGGAACTCCCCATCTCATTCACGTTTTTTCCTGCTTGGCTATATTTCCCCCTTTACTCTCTCAGCTCGGCCTGTGGGTTGTCATGGTAATTAAAGCAGGAGAAGGAGGGGGGAGGTCTATTATAGTTTGGTGCAATGGTGCGTTCATAAGCAGAGGACGCGCTGGGGCAGAAGGGAGGTGGAGGAAGAGGAGAATAGTAAAAAGGGGCCCGCGGGGGGGACAAGGGCCAACTCCACGTGTTCGGAGCCTGGTTAGAAGTGAGCACATGGAAGTTTTAGCACATTACATCATGGTCTGCCCGCCTGGCATCTCTCATTCAAACGTAAATGCAGAGGATGCTGAGAGTAGCCCGGGGTAAACAAGGCACCTGTTGTCAGAGCACGTGACTTTGTTTACCAGTAGGCGAAAAGGATGACATATGAGCGAGTCGGTTATGTAACTGGGGCTAATAATAGACATGTCAAAACACTCAAGACAAATTGATGCTGGTATTGATTGACCTCGAGTTATGACTGCTGCTTTATCAGTTTGATTTGGCTTTCTAGCATGATTTTAAAAGCTGATTTAAAGAAAGACTGGGTGTAAAAGAATACACGTTTGCTTCTGAAATTTATATTATTATATATATATATTTTGCATGCATATCTTAGGAAAGTAAAATTTAATTCTGTCAACTGGACCTTTTGCCACTCATCCAAGTAGCTTCTTCAGTTCCTCTGACCTGAACAATATCGATATATCTTGATTTGCAGTCCTCTTTCAGTCGAAAGGTTTCTTTTTCTTGCTTCCAGACTATATAGCCTATTTCAGCATAAGCACCAGCTTCTTTTCCATATTCTGAAAATACTGATATATTCAACATATGTCTGAATAGACTACATTAATATTTTGCCTTGTAAAATAACAAACATTGCGTTTACATTTGCATAATTCAGTTTTCATACAAGAATCATATGCTTTTTGTAACACATTTGTTAAAGGTTGAAGGTGAGCGTTATTTTAGGATCCTTATTGGAAATGTTGTCACTTTATTAAATGCAGTTTTTTGGGATTTGCTTACTGGATTGGAACTGGAACATGTTTTATGCGTTTAACTGTTATTATAAATGGATCTTGGACTTTTACTGAACTTAAACAGCACGCACCAACTCCAGCAATTACTTGTCTGTTGAATGTTACCCTTTAATACATCAAAACCCTTTTAACTGCACTGCATCAGCACACAAAGCGAGCTAAAGGCAGATCTGGATGATTTAGTAGAAACAGTGGGTCTTTTCCCAGCTCCCTGAGGAGACGCACAAAGACACAGGCCTCTCTCCCACACTCCGTCTACCCCCGAACACTGTGGATGCCCCCATTACACGTGCATTTTTACACTCTGACGTGTGCTCAAGAACCTCATTACATTCATCTTAACATGCACAAGAGTACACAAGCAAATACAAATTAAAAATACGCTTTTGAAATAAAAAAAAACTTCAGTGTTAATTTTCTTAATGTGTAATGCAATTGGTTTTATTCCTCTTATTTTTAAAATACATTTAGTCTGTTTTAAAGGTGACACATTATGCTTTTTTCAGGTACTGAGGCTTCCCTTTGAAAAAGTCACACTCAGGACATAAATGTCCTCTTACAAAAACCTCTTCAAAAACATCATAGATTGATATAATTTCATACTTATTTAGCCAGATCCAAAGATCTACCTCTGCCTTGATCAAGATGATCATTTTATTGAAAGTGAATACAACTCCCAGTTTGAAAACTTTAATTTCACATGTAATGTGTAGAGTATAATGGGGTACATTTTAGATGTGTCCTTGGAAAGGACACAAGGTTACATTTTTATTGATTTAAAGAAAAATAATATTATTGATTAGGGCCGGGATAGATCTTGGATAGAGTGGAAAAAAGTGTGAAAAAATATAAATCTGTGATGTTTTTTAAGTGGATGTTTATGTCCTCAGGGTCCTATGTGTGACTTTTTTCTTCTTCTCAGTGTTTTAATGCAGAAACCAAAATAGTATTACTACTATAACATAAGTAGATCATTATTCTCCATTTTGTTCATTATAAACGGCAATATTGATTTAAAATGACTTAGTTATAGAAATGGGTCCATTGACAGAACGGAAAGGCTCTTCATATTGACATTTTGCTGTAACAAGCAGCAGATTGTCATTTAAATGTTTTTTTATCTTGCTATGTGACATTTTAAAACCCGTTAAAACCCATATATCGCTCGCAGTATTACTTTGTATAGGGGGTAGGTGAATTTTTTTTTCTGAGCACTCAAGCCTCAGTTGCAGGACACAGAATTACTCAAACATGCATGAATAAAAATGTTGGGCAAACCAATGATCACAAAACACTTTTATAAAAAGCTTAAAGGCTTACTAAAGTTGATTTAGCATAACATATCCCCTTAAAGGCATATTTGCAAAACTTGATTTGCACCACTAATTGCTGTATTTATTCCACATCTTTTTTTTATTCCCATTTCCCAGGCATATTATTAGCATGTACTCTTTCAGCAGCGTTGTTGTGATTAGAGCCTATATGTCCACCCTTCCTCTCACAACTCCACCCTCTTTCTCAAAACGCTGCCCTTTGCTAAAAACAAACAGGCTGTATGGAGAAGTCTATAAGGTCTGTGTTGTGAACATTCCTGCTATTGTTGCTGCATTACCCTGGCTTTCACTGTACATGACCTCTGCTCTCAAACTGCAGGGCTCCGTATAGGGATCAGTGAGCAAAGGATTTGAAAAAGAAGAATAAAACTTGTAAAATGTAAGAATAAACACTAACACTCTTCCTCAAGTCAAGGCTCTAATATGATAATGAAGAGATGGAGACGGGACGGCTGAGGTGGCAAAGGATTCCGTTCCATTAGCGAGACACTTTACTTACTTTTTTGCTTTCTTGCATCTCTTTCTCCAAACACCGTTTATTTTCGCAAACCGACACAAGCAGCGCTAAAACACACACTGCCTCTAAGTTACCTCATGCGTTACATCATGCATTTTAACGAGTGTCCCAGAAATAGCAGCTTAGACTGTCTCATTGCTGCCAAACATCATAGACGAATCAGGAATCAGGAAGTAGGTAAAAGATTTGAAGTTTAAGATGTGTGTGAGATTCTGTTGAGGACTGCAAAACCACTAGTGCCTTTATCGCATTCAGAAACCTCTCTTCAGTGCTTGAGGGTGGGCTTTTGTTTCACCTGAAAGTCTGCGTCTTTGGGTGAGTGGGTTGTGCACATATGTTCTCTCCAGAACCAGGTCCACCAACCATCAGGTCTTTCCATTGAGATGAGAGAGAAAAGAGAAAGAAAGACTTCAGGCTCAAGGAGTAGTAGTTCTGGATGCTCTGACAAAGGGACAGCTGATCAACACCACCGCCATTTTACACTTTGTGAGCCTTCAATGTTAAGTATCTAACTCTTAACTTTGACCACAATACACTTTTGTTCAAAGAAAGTATAATTTGTTATCCATATTTAGATGCTAATAATTCATTCATCCAGTCATTGATTGATGCAGCATGAGTTTTGAAATTGTGTGCCTGCCAGCCTATGTAATTAATCATTTTAAACATAATTTGCACGTAGACGTAGGCCGTGCGCGAGACCCTCCCCCATCATCAAATGAAACCCCCCACTTTCCAGTTGCAGTGACAGGTGGCTGTTGGGGACAGGGCGAACACCACTCAACAGCTGCACAAAGGATCCCACTGGGGTTCTTTGGTCAGGGAGTCCCCCCTTAAGTGTGCCGACCCCGGGACCCCACCCCCACAGATAAGACAACTGTGCAGTAATGATACAGGTGGTGATAATGTGGAAGAGTCCTATTGTTGAATTGAAAACAAACCCATAGTCCTTTACGGCATGTTTGGTTTGAGGTCAAATCACAAACTTCTATCATGATGAAGCTGATACTGATAGAATTTTGTGACAAACAAACTTATAACTTGAGTCTGATTTGAAAAACAAGAAAATTGCAATCTAAATGTTTGACGCAAGGTCCAACTTTCAACCATTTGATAATAGATTGGATCATAACAAAGTAACAATAGCGTTTACAAGAGTGAAACTTATTTTGTACTTATCAGCCCAGACATTTATGTTTCAAGATACCGTGAACTCACTTCATTTATCATGCAGATGGCCATTCCTGTCCCCCTGAGTGCTTTTATCCTGCTCTTTATGCCAACAACCAGTGAAACTAACCTACTGTTAGGGCACTTTAGCCCAAATAAACAAAAGTATTTACACATTCGGCTAAAATGAATGTCATCTGTGAAAGTTTACTAAACATGTTATAATCAATCATCAGAATTATATAGCGCCTTTCGAGACACTCACATCGCTTTACAGTGCGTTATTCATTCAATCTACACTTGGTGGTGGTACTACTGTAGCCACAGCTGCCCTGGGGTAGACTGACAGATTTGCTGCCAATCTGCGCCATCAGCCCCACCGACCCCCACCAATCATTCGCGCAGACACCAGATTCATACTAGGCAATGTGGGTGAAGTGTGTTGCCTAAAGACGCAGCCACAGCCGCCTCACTGTGGCCCCTGGTGTTCTCTCATGTTCTCATCAATACTAACCAGGCCCCGACTTGCTTATCTTCTGAGATCTTACAAGATCAGGCTCTGACAAGCAGGTATGGCCACTCACAGTGTTCTCTCCTCATTAACAAACACAAAGTTGCATCATGATTGAGTCCTGCATGTTTGAGTGATCCTGTATTGTCCTGCTTTGGAGGCTTGAGTGCTCACAACATTTCAGTTTTACACTACCTCCTATCTCCGCCCACTGCACTCTGTACTTACTTGAGATTATACCAAAAAAATTCAGACTCTAGCTCACACAACTAAAGTTAAAAGTGGCCACATAGCCTTTTTTCAACACTCAAAAAGATGTTGAAAAAAAATAAATTCAATTGCTTGTTACAGTAAAACGTCTCTAAGTCAATGAACCTAATTCTGTAATAACTTTGATTAATATTGCGTTTTACAATGGACAGAATGTAAAATCATGATTTACATGTGTTATAGTGTAATACCAAATATCTTGAAAAAATCTTAAAAGTCTACAAAAGGTAGAAAATGAATAAAGAAAATTATTTTAAAATACAAAGTAATGTTTAGTTGATTTGAATAGGATTAAATAAAAGGGCCAAAATATAATTGAAATGGAAAAGTACAGACTACCTGTGGAAGGCTGCTGTTGGTCGGGCCGCCAGCGATAGTTTGGAGGAGAAACCATTGACATACGTTGGGGGGTCAAACTTTAAAGATGTGGGAAAATGACTTTAAACTCACACCTTAATCGTCTCCGCATTTACGTGTAGTGTTTAATAATTTCCTGTAGTCACAAAAATTGGACTTTCCACGACACAGATGACAAACGCGCACGTTCCGCCGCCCCCCTCTGTGATAATGGTACAGCCCGAGCCGGAGTCCGGAGTGTGAGCATCCGCGCCAGCCCAGCATCAGCTGTGACACGACCAGACCGGAGGACACACTTACCGCTCTGCCTTTGACTTAATCTTTACATATTTAATCGCAGCCTTTCATTCCTATATTCGTTATATTCCTGGACACCGATTCACACCCCGCGCGGCTCATCGTGGGACTCATAATCGACGTGTTTTTTGCGCGTTGTTCCCGAGGTGAATCTGCAAGTGGCGAGACTCGGGCAAGTTTTCCCACATTGTGCCTGAGGAATGAAAGCAGTGCCGGAGGGAGGAAGAGCCCCAACTCGCTCGTTTTGAATGAACAAAGGCACTGAAGGCGAGGAGGACACTGCATTCGACATGGAGGGACACACTCTGGAGGGACCGACATGTAAGTTTGACTCAACAGCGCGCTGCTTTTTAATGCTTTGTCATCGAAGTCTTTCACACTTTGAGCCGACAGCGCTGCGACCACGTAATAACAGCGCACTACACTATACTGCACAAGTACGGGTCATTTCCCACTTTTCTGCACGGTTTTGGAAAAAAGAAACAATTGCGAATTTCCTGACTCATACTGCGATTGCGATTGGAACTGCGATGACAAAGTCTGTTCAGTGTGCAGAGTGCAGCGCATCCAGGAGCATTTGGACGACTGGATGACTGAACTTAGGCTACGGTAAAACAACATCACATATTTCAGAAGTTCTAGTACAAGAAAAACAGGATATTTAACTAACATTCAACTCATTGAAGCAAGGGCGGCAACTAACGATCGTTTTGCAAATCGATTAGTCCAGCGATAATGTTTTCGCTTGATCGATTGGCTGTTTGGAACGTGAAATGTCTGTATATATCAGATTTTTACATTTGATCCACATGCAGGACATCCTGATAGCGTATATAACAGAATTATAATAATAATAATAATAATCATTTTTAATTATTGTTTTTAAATATATATATATATAACATGCTAAAATAGTACATGTCATTTCGATGTAATTACTGCTTTGTACAGAAATAAAACCTCTTTTCTCACGCATTGCATGTTTTGGAGCCTGTTTATAGCCCACATCACGTTATTGGATAACTGAATTAGTTGACAATTATCTGAATAATCGATGAGTTGCGATTGGAGTGGCAGTCTTTGATAATTGTGCCAACTCAAATTTTGTTTCGATTGCGATTGTTTTCTGTGTAGCTAATTTGTGCAGTAGACTTAAAAAAAACAAGACCTTGCTGTACGTTTATGGTATGGAAGTGAACTTAGCCAAGACTGAAGTTCATCCTTTGGTTTGAGAAATGCTTCAGTATTGCTTGTGACGTGCTTACTCTGCAGTCGTTCTCTTATCCAGTTAAAGAAGACCATTTTTTATGATAATTTGCTTACAAAGCTTCACAAGCTAATTCAATCCCATGGCTTATCCCCCCGTGTTGATCTGAAATCCATGTGACACAACCATCAATAATTTACCCGGCGCAGGTTGGCACTGCTCACGTGAGGCTGTTTTCATCAGCACACAGCCCATCTCCAGGCTTGAGAGAAACACAATTTGTGCTCGATGAGGTAATCTAGACCCATCCCCCTTTACTGTTACGTTAGCTCGCCACGCTAACATCATACATCATGCAGTCATAGCGCCGGCGTTTTCCTATCTCTCTTCCAGAAGCTGCTTTGCCAGAGGATGTTTTGCTCCTTCTCCTGCAGGTGCCATACAAAAATAGTTATTTCAGTGAGATGTCAAGCAGACGGTATGCCTTTGAAGCTGATTCATGATTTATGTGGTCTAACAGGGAAAATGGATTCTGACAGGTTTGCGGACCCAACTCTATGGCAGCTTGTGGGAGGAAATGCACGGATTGGTTTTGTGCCAAAGTTAAGTGGTCATCTTAAAGGCCATGGCGCGATGTTGTCAAAGGTTTATGAGCACGCTGTTTCCTAAAATAGACGGACACTCGCACTGTGTGACCTGACCGCCATATGACGAGCGACAACTTCCTCCAAGCACTCCAAAAGCACCATGGAGACACTTTGTTTTTTTATGTATTTGTCAGTGGAACCAATACCAGGGGGAAACATTGCAAGACAACCGAATGCTACAGATCATAACGAACAACGTTATATTGATTCAAAGGCTTGATTCTTCAACATGGAGGACAAATACAAATGTACGCAGAAGGTCATGCATCAAGAAGGAATCTGGAATCTATAAATAAAAGAAGCACTGTCAGAGCTATGATTTAAGAAGTGTTTGGAGGAAGGAATTCTTTGCGAGATGATATTTACCCAACATGCACATGGGCATTGGAGAAGTATGCGCTTGGTTTTGTCAAAAATCCACCCAAAATGTACCGGTATATGACTGTAGTTTAGTCATTGGTCCCAAATACAAACTGGGAGATCTTCCACTGGGATTATACTTGAATTTCTTTATGCAAACAGTAAAAAGAGAAATGCTGCTTTCTGTTCCATTCACTTAGATAAGAAATGATGGGTCTAAAGCTGTCAGAAAGAAACCAGATTATAAACCCAAGATGCTGTGAGAAATCTTACGCAATGTATGCAGGGGGGGCTACACACAATAGCGCTCTAGTTTCGGCTCGAACTCCTTTGTCTTTGGAAATGAGCCGATGATTGATACCGACATTTCTCATACAACACTAATATTACGCCTCATTTCTAGTTGCGTCTCACATTAATCTGCAAACTGCATGCCCAGCTATGAAGATTATAAAGGTTGATTCCTCTTGATGCGTGTTCCTAAAGCCCGGTTGAAGAGCACGGTGAAGTTTGAGAACGAGACATCAGGAGTATCTGACTCACAAAAGGTCCGTCTGAACTCGTGCCAGCTGTGGAGAGCTTTTATCTGCAGCACGGCTTTGAACGGGGCTCGTTTGGTATTGTTTTGGCTCCACACGACTCACCATACGACTTTTGAACGTAGAAAATCAGGAATACTCTTACTAATGTTATTATTGGCCTGTTTACATGTTCATTTGTGGTGGTTTTGTACGATTGTGACTTCCCATACAGTGAGTTATGCGGGTCCAGCTATAGCACCTTGACGCTGTAAATCTAAAGCATGCAGGCAGTGTGCGTGCGGTCACCGGAGAATGCAAACAGCTCTCCATTAACCACCACTCACAACCCGTACTGTCTGATGTGCTGTGCTGGAAATACAATATTCTGTATCTGTAGCTGTTGAAGATGGACAGTTTTTGTCATATTAGTAATTTGAGCTCATAATGTCTGTTCAGCACTTAGAAGATGTGCTTAACTTACACTGAATTTGGCTGGCATTCATTTTAATGAAGCGAGCTCTGAATAGTAGATAATCGATTGATCCAGCTGTTATTCTTTCCATTCTTGATTAGTTGTTTAGAACGTTTAGATTAACAGGGGTGTCAAACTCAATTTGGGTCGTGGGCTGAATTTCGATGCCCAGGCTGGGTCGCGGGCCAAACATAATGTAAAAAATAAAACAATAAAAACTATAAGAAATAAATAGCTTTATATAGCCTAGTAATAGTTATGAGGACACTGTTGCACAAATCTGCAGCAGGTGAAAGACTGAGTCCATATTCATGCATCAGCAGCAGGAACAGGAACATGGACTTATGGACTTGGGCTTTGAAGGGTTTAAAACTGTAGGTAAATTCACTAAAAGTTTTAGGGACTGTTTGGGTTTGGAGTACAAACTGACCCTGATGCTTCCCAGAATTATTGATTTGACTGGAAATAAGCTTACAGCTTTATTTGTATGTACAGCATATCAAGCAGCTTGAGAGTTTTCTTTTATAAAATAGAGGACAAAATGGAATAAAGAAAAGTCCAACGTCCCACGGGTGGGACGCACTAAGGGTGGTACGGCGGACCTTTATGTTCGGCAGGCTGGATTAAAACGTCTGGCGGGCCAAATTTGAGTTTGACACCTGTGGTTTAGAATATGACATTTTTACTAAATTAGATCAAGATGAAGCCAAAGTGAAGCCGTTGGAGGACATCCTGGTGGAGTATATTTACAGTTGTTTTTCTCAAAAAGACTTAATTTACACATTTCCCCTGTTATTTTCATGTAATTATGGCATTGTCGGAGTCATAAAACCTATTCTGTCTGCTCATAGCATGGGTTGGAGCCTATGTATAGACCGGTTAACAATGATTAGTTGGTAGTTATTTCAGTAATTGCTTGGTTGCGATTAATTGATTAACCTGTTGCAGTCCAAAACTACAAAAACTGTTCTGACACTATCACTTCTTTGATATGTGATCGACTTGATAAACCAGTACTCAAATAGTTAAATATTGGTTTTAGTTATACTTACAGTGCCAAGAACATTGTTCTTTCTAGTAAAGGACAAACAAGGTAGCTCTTGGATAGTAGAGTTTGGAGTTCATATTAACCGAACAGCACTGCAGCTATGAAACATATTTTAAGAATAGTCCCAGATTCTGCCAAAACTATCTCCCAATATTCTCTTCCACTGTGCATCTCCTTCACTGTAAAACAAGGGTCTCGTCATGCTCACTGTGGAACAACACGAGGTTACTGCTGAAGAAGGCTGGCCCACTTAATCAGCGGCAGCTCCCTGTTCCCGACTGGGACACTACGGAAGGACACAGGGGAGGGAAGTGACTTGGAGCAGCCGTTCCATGTCTGAAAATATCCCCGACAGTCGGCTGAGCGGTTCACACTCATCGAAACGCTCCAGTCACCAGACCAGTTACTAATATTAGATCGCGGAAAGGCCACGGCCGCACTTTTCTGTCAAGTTCAACCTACGTTTATTGCTAACATTAGATGATGAGATTAGTTATTATGAAAAATCTGGATGTTTTGTGTTGAATGACAAAAGTCCAGGTAATGTTTGTTGTGTTAAAGTCTGTGTGTGGTGTTTGACTCGCTGTCAAAATGATGTCAACACAAATGTACTGATAAAAAGAGTCCTGGTTTATAACCCTCCTCTATTGATTAGTCCCTGAGCTGCTTTGGAAAAAAGACATTTGGAAATCATGTAAGGGGTAAAGGAGGATAAGTAGGCTAAAATGTTTTTTTTTCTGCTTGGCTGGACGCTGTGACCCATTTTTTATTTTCGGTAACACTAGTTCTAATTGTTCAGTCCTTTATGAGTTACGTTGTTCTCTGCATGCTGCACAGTATTCGTGGGTGATAGTAACAAGGATGTATATCTATATATAGTTTATTTTGTATTGCCTCTGTAACAATATTTATATAATATAATGCATCAGCTAAATGTGCTAAAATGTGCATGGATGTCATGTTTGAGGTTAAAGTTCAGTTCAAAACATGAATGGACCATAAAATGAACCACAGAAGTCAGAAGATGTCACTTAATACCATGTTGGGAAAATAGACTGATGTTTCTGTCTCTTTTTGAGGTAATTTTTATTTGTTTTAAATATAGATTAAAAACTCCACATTGTAATTTTGCATTTCTCCAAAAATAACAACTGCAACATTATCCTTTTTTGATTTATATCCAACATATACTGAAAAGCCATAAAGCTTGCTTGCTTCCTAAGTGCATTTATCCATATTACACATGTTTACAGGATATGATGATGTTACCATTGTCTATTTGTGTATTTCAATTGTTTTGTTGAAAGCTTTCATTGTAAATGTTTGATGAAGGAGAGGTTTGGTTGAATTTCATTTTTCGCTTGATTTGCCAACGATATGCCAATGGAAATTCAATTATTCATGCGTTCATACAATGTCCATATTGTGCGTTCATACTGCCAACCAAAATGTTGAGGGAATTCATTCAACATCTAAGAGGACACAAGGTTGACAGGAAATGTGGACCCCATGTATGCAACACATGCTTCTGTATGAGCAGTGCAGATGATGTCATGCTTTCTCCTCCCTGCCCCCATTGGGATATCATGCATGGGTTGTCAGGAGCAACAGAAAAGCATGTGTACACATCCAGTTATGAATGGCAGCTTTTGGCATTCAGAAACCTGTGCTGTTCTTTTGTCTCATTATAAGCTCGTACCGTTATAGTAGTAATAGTTTCGACTACAGCTAGAGGATGGAACGGTAAGAATTAAACGGCGAGAAGGCGTGCGTTAAGTTGTTTTAATGCACAAAAAGCACTCTTGAAACGCAACGACGCATAGCGAAGTGTTAACATCCAAAATTGTTGTTGAAAGCATGCAAAATCAAGAATATCAAGCATCGTTTAAAAAAAAAAAACTCCCAAAACTATTCAGAAGGAGCTTTGGAAAAACAAAAAGAACATAAACTTGCATACACCTGTCCAAATAAGAGAATGAAGTGATTTTATTTTAGCACTTTTTTGTTTAATATCGCAGCCCATTTTGTGAGTGACGCTTGAACCACAACTAAAGACACGTTTAAGTTAGCACATTTTTGATGCTAACTAAATTCACGTTTCACCCAAAATCTCAATAGGACTTCTTGTCCTTAATGCCCAGGCCTAGTTCAGACATAGAGCTGCTTCCAGTCCGACTCCTGAATCACTGCAGCGATGGAAGAGCAGACACGCAGACTGACATCCCACTGATGCGTCTTTCATCAGTGCGCCATCAAGGCAGCGTGGGTGCGTTTGTGGGAGCGACGAGCAGCTAAATGACGGGCATTGTCCTCAGCCCGGGCCAGGTGACGGGAGCGCTGCAGACCACACAGACGCGAGTATTCACGGGGCAAATTGACATGCCACGGACGACTGCTGTCTCCTGAGGCTTTAACTGCTGCATGAAATGGTCACCTCACATTTTACACCTTGAATATTAGAGTGCTATTTTAAAGAAATGTACAAAGGGATATTTCTGCCCAATCGCCCCAAACAAAACATCTAAAAGCCCATTTAAACTCATTTCTGTTGGATTACTGAATTAGGAATAATCTAAAACAGATCAAGGTTTGAATTTCGGCCAGTATCACCCGGTTATTATTATTATTATTACTATTATTATCTGCTGCGTTTGTATTTGTAGTATTGATCTGGTCCATTTAAACCCTTTGGAGAACACTCCCACCCACACGGGACCCGGTCTGGCATGGAGTCAGTACTTGTTGTTTACTCTGCGCTTCCTGTGTGTCTGGGCCCCTCTTGCCCTCTTACGTCACCCCATTGGCTGCAGCGATGGGGGACAGAATGGGGAGAAGGAAGCGGCCATGGGTTTTGTGGAAAGAGGGGTGTAAGCTTGCGACGATGAGGTCATTCATTAGCCTCCGTCGCGCCGTAAATGAGGTCTCTGCTTTTCAACTTGCGCTTTATTCACACTTTTATTCTTTTATTGTGTGTTTTTGTCACGAATGAGTGCAGTGGTGATGGTTCGCAACACTTGGTCACATCTTTTTTTCAACATCTGCTGCGAATAGAAAGTCATATAAATATTCTATGCCCTGCCCTATATTTTCACTCGGTCTGCTTGCTATTCTGTCTCGACTAGTGCAGATGTTGCATTCAAAACGAACTGCTGTAATCATTCTGCCTTGTCATTTTAAGATCTCCTTTAACCTGGCTTTTTATACGCTTTGCTACGTGCCTGCAGCTCAGAAGGATCGCACTCTGGTTTGTTAATATGTAAACAAAGCCTGGAGAATGTGCTGGCCGTCTGTCATTCTCTACAGATTGTGTCACAGTGAATCATGTGTCGAGTTGGACAAGACTCAAGAATTCTCAAAGTCTGTGAGGTTCATGAATAGGTAGAAAAACATCTATGTTATGTGAAAATCCACAGTCATCTCAGCTGTATGGCATTCAAAACAACATCGTTCCATTTTCGGCAGCCAACATATCCATGGGTGTCAGAATGATGACAAATTAGGACCATTGCCATAGCGATTAACAACATTAAAACAGCATATTATATCTTTTGAATTGGAAAGTCCTCAAAATATGTTGCATGTAACAGGAAGCTGAAACCTATCAATATGCTATATGCAATTGGAATTTGTTTAGTTTCTTCCAAATTGTGTTGAATGCTGGCGACGTAATTGGGAACATAGATCTCAAATATCAAATATTATGTAAATAAATGTATAATATTTTTTGTCTGAAATATCTGAGACGGAAAGCTATGTGGGGTGAATAAATATCAGTTACTAATCGATACTAAAACTAGTATCAAAACTGATGTGCATTTGAACGAAGGATCAATACAAATCACATGTACAGTTTTAAAAGAAGTTTTATTAGAACTATAAGGCCACATGGTAACAAACAATTTTTTTTTGTGATGAAAATGACAGTATATTGTCTAGTTAATTGATTGTTAATAAAATTACAAGTCATTTCAAGCTTTTCTATTATATTCACTAATGACACATCATGCACAAAGTGTCACAATTTCTGCCAAGCCATTTTCTTTTGTCCATTTAGCAGCTGTTGACCCAGTTTTAAGCCTCTAGTTTCTGCCACACACTGCAGAGCATTACACTCTAAAGTAGTAAATGGAAACAGCTTGGTTGGCTATATTTTTGGTCCGACCCAACTTGCCCCTGACTGTGATATCTGCTGCTTCTCCTCCTGCCTTTTCTTCCCACGCTGTGCTCATCCATGCAGCCAGTTCTGAAGGACAGCTGAGATGACTTTCAGGTGTCTTCTTTCTTTGTTAGCGTTAAGCTCAGTTCCCCGGGCTCTGTGTAACACCTGCAGCTGGAGCCCCCACAGACTCACAGGAAGGGCCAGCTGAACGGTGGTGACGGCATGTTAAGCCAATGGGATGCCATGGATTCCAGAAGCTCCCATGATGACCCCCGTTTAAACAGTATATCCCAGCTATACCCCGTTGTACAATAGCTTTTGTTATCCATATCACAAGAAAGCAAATACCAGAGGTGACTCTAAGGTAGAGCTTCTCAAATTGTGGGGTGTGCCCGTTTGGGGGGGGGACGACGACTTAGCTGTGCCAAGGGGGGAGCGCGACATTTGGCAAAATCTGAGCATGTGTTTTGAGCAACAGTAAAACGCCCAGGGCCAACACGTGGTTAATCTCTAAATACAAGTGAGCAGCGGAGTGGGTCAGCCTGCCTCTGTACCCCCTCACACATGTCTGCCTCTTTCCTCCTCTGCCCCTCCCCTGTCCCTCTCCTGTCTCTCCTCTGTCCTTTCTCTGTCTTTCCACTGTCTCTCCTCTGTCTCTCCACTGTCCCTCCCCTGTCCCTCTCCTGTCTCTCCTCTGTCCTTCCTCTGTCTTTCCACTGTCTCTCCTCTGTCCCTCCACTGTCTCTCCTGTGTCCCTCCTCTGTCTCTCCTCTGTCCGTCCTCTGTCTCTCCTCTGTCCCTCCTCTGTCTCTCCTTTGTCCCTCCTCTGGCCCTCCTCTGTCACTCCTCTGTCCCTCCTCTGTCCCTCCTCTGTCCTGCCCCGCGCGCTTCTGTCCTAGTTCCCTTCGCGCTCGTCTCCCTCTTTGTAAAGGTAAATTTATAAGGTTTTGCTTTTATTTTGGTAACTTCCTGTGTCACCGGAAGTAACAGTTAAATGAAAATCTACTTGAGAGCCAAAAGAAAACACGTAAAGTAAAGTAAGCACACGGTTAACGGTGAAAACATAGAAAAAACATGGTGAAAGTTATAAAATCCCCAAAATAATGCCTGTACATTCGATGCCTTTCCGCTTTGATCCCACGGGCTTTGAAGACAATGCAACATAAACGCAGAGGTACGAGTCAGCTCCGTGCAGAAAGCAGTCTGTGTGTGACGGTCGTGGACCCGCGTGGTAAAAGTGATCCACAGCGATGAGGAGTAATGTGAGTGCGTCTCCTTGAAACGCTGTACTTACGCAGTGAAGCACCAATTCTGTGCTGTCCCAGAGGCTGTGGGGGGCGTGGATACATTCTGAGAAGCTCTGCTCTCAGGTATTCCATCTACAACAGATTCATATAATAGGGCTTAAAATTAAAATGGTGTTTTCATTCTATGGTAATTTTTCTGGATTTATTTTGGTCTGAATTTAGTCTTGGTTATGTTTCCATTTTCACCGGTTTAATGTTTGATTAAATTTGTTAAACTAGCCTAGTATATCAGAACCACTGGAGCAATATTAACATATATTGCATTTATTTAGGGCTGCACAGTCTGAGTTTTAGGATTAAAATAGTTTTAACAAAGCTTTTAGCATATACTTTTTGACAGGGCCAAGTTGAGATATGCTGACTGTTCTAACTCCTCTTTTCCAATAATATGCTGCATCAAAGTGATTTTCCATGTCCCGGTGCAGTGCAGACTCCAGCGCTCAGTTAGGTGGGGTGCATCGATTGTCCATTTGAATAATGTAGATGTGATGTTGGAACAGGCTGTCTAATGGTTTTATGGCTGGAGGTTTCCTGAGACGCGGCAGTGTAAATGTGCAGAAAGAAGCTGTGATATGTCACTATGGCATCATTTAACAGTCGTTCAGATCATCACCTTAAGAAGCCTACAGTGATGTCCAAAATATTAAATTATGATGATTTGTTCAAGTTGACAATTACACAATAACTGAAACACCATGGGACAATTTAAAAACTGAATGTCTCTCTCACTCTTGGACAATCCCAGAACCAATTCTGGCTTGAATCCAACTTATACCAGGCTTTCCAGTCACTGCTGTGTGTCTCGCCAGTGCTGACGTGCATTATGGGCTGTACTCAAAATATTATGCCAGTATATCGGTATGCACTTCTTGGCAATACGCATATCATTATTGAGATGTGTAATGTGATCCATGGAAACAATTTATACTAAATTACAGTTATCATATCATGGACCTGGTATTGGGTCCATATTGCTGAGTTTTTCTATTGGCCTTGCCCCCCCTTTGCATCAATCAGCCCTTGTTCCAGCCCCCTGCCATGCCACAGCCGCCCTCTCCCTCTGTGCTCGTCCTGTCCCCCAGAGCGCTTCAGGTTCCACTTTCATTGCCACCTACATCCTACACTACACTCCATTCTCATCCCCCCCATCAGCGATTACGTGTGTGATTGTTTGCCCAGACCCCCTCTGTCATGGCAAGCTCCAATTCCCAGGTGGATGAAAGTACCACAGAATATGAAGTGACTGTGACACACAATACCTGTCTGTCAAAGGCGAGCTGTAAAATCACCTTTTGACTGCGTTTCATTTGCCCTGAGGGAGCAGAGCGAAGTGATACATTTAAACAGAAGTAATGAGCAATATATGACCTGTGAATGAACACCCGGAGTAAAATACTCTATGAGCGGCAAAGAGTTCAGCAATAAAACGTTTTTATTTTGCTATTAAAACACAGAATTAAAAGTTTTAACTTAAACTTAATTTCTTTAGATTAGAACATGATCTGGAGGTATTAGCTTAGTCTAGGGCTGAACGATACGACAACAAAAAGTATCTACGTTTTTCCTTGTATTGATTGATCACAATTTTCAAGTCAATTTTCTTCTTTTCTTTTTTTTTTTCTCAATAAAAATGGCAATATTAATACCCTGAACATATACAATGCAGATTTTTGCCATGAACACACAAACACAGTCTTCCTGCAAAATTGGAACTCTGCTCTAGGTTAGCAATTCATATTTTGGCCTTTCTCAAAAGGTTAGTGACTCAAGGACCTGTTTAAAGGGGCTAAAGTATACAATTCGTATACAAACAAACTTAAAGTGCTTTACAGAACTGAAAAAGATGCATTCAAATCACAAAACAATCAGACAAAAGTGTAAAATCCTGATCAAGTCCTTTGTGTCATATGCACAGCGAAACAGAACTGTTTTAGTCTAGATTTGAACATTGCCAGAGTAGAGGCCTGTCTCACATATTCAGGAAGACTGTGCCAGTTTTTAGCTGCATAAAACTGAAACGCTGATTCCACAAGTTTAGGCCAGACTCGGGGCCCCAGCAGGAGGCCGGTCCCTGAGGTGCAGCCAAACCTCTGACACAACCGGGCTTAAACACTCAAAGTCTTTTATGGCTATTGGTTAAGTCTAATACTGTAAGTAAGTGGACTAAGATAAAACAACAACAGCAACAATCATACTGAGTGCTTCGTCATTGTTCATTTGTTCCAGTAACAATAACAGTAACAGTCTGGCTTGAGTCGATGTTACTACTGCCGACTGTCCTTCCATCTCTGTAGCTGTCATTGCAGAGTCCTGGCAGCCGTCCCGTTACCATGCACAAAACCACAACAATGGCCCCTTCTCTGTCAGAGTGCATCGCTGTCCGAGGAATGCCTGTTTAATAGTGGCATGCTTTGACAGTAGAAGCACAAAGTCTTGCCTACCAACTCAACTCCGTAGACTTCCATTCTTTTGCTCTGTCTGGCTTAGGTCATCATCTCTTAACATAGCACAATGCCACCAAATGTTACTGGTGAAAAGAGTGGTAGTCCGACCTGCTTTGACAGCTATTCTTAGAGATCTTTGTCCGCAAGTTTTATTTATTGGACTTGAGCCTTGAGGACAGCTTGGGAAAAGACTAAAGCCTGGATCCATGGTGTTGTTTATGACTTGAGAAAGCATGACATACAGTTACACACTCCTCGGACAGCTATAATCAGCGGCCTTTGAAGTGTCAGCAGATTGGTCTCGCTTCCTTTCAGTGTGCGGGGTCTTCAATAGGACAATGTTTGAGGAGTAAATCTTCCATACAGTCGCTGCATCGCCGCGTCGGCTCCCTGCGGCTGATGTTGTTTTTAGCCAAAAGCCTGGGTAATTTACTGCATGTTGCCCCACGGTTATATCCTCACACTTAAAGCTGAAGAAATTGCGCTTTGAAATAGTTCAACAAGGGAATAAGAAGACGGGACAAAGCTAAATGAACCACCCACAAGCTTCTTTATCCGTCCATCAAAGCGTGGCCAAAATACGGCCAGATTCTGTGATGAAGCTGCTCACCCGACGGCCCACTGTTCTTTTAAATCTCAAGCGCAAATCTCAAGCGCTCAGAATGCAAATGTGCAAATGTGGCAGGTGATGCAACTTTTCTTCCAAATGATGCCCGACTACTTTATGAGATGCTGATCTTGCATTTCGGTCACACAAAATGAATTGAGTGCTATGTTGTGCCAGGAGGTCTGCATTTTCTGGGGCTGTCGATAATGCGGCGGTGCAGTGGCCAACTGGTGATTGGCGCCATATATTTGTATTCTCTTGTTGGCAGGTCAGCCTATCTCTGTATTTTCTTGGGGAAATTAACTGGGTGTGATACGTCAAGCCTATTTTAGATCATGGTCTAAGATGGCTGGTTTGGATGATTACCTGCTGCTTCTGTAGACATTTTTGAATCCTTCATTACATCAACTAGGAGAAATGGATCTTGAGCTTAAAGTTGTCACATTTTTAAAAGTGTCTCAACCGTCCCCGCCCATCATCCACACATATAGTCCGGAGGAAGTCGGCGTCATCGCTCACTTCTCTGACACATCGGCCTCAGGAATGACACCCGACTGGTTTACGAATCACCTCAGCGTTTTGTTACTTTTGTTTCCAGTTTCTCACTCATTGCTTCGCCGTCTGCTCCTTCTAACAGCTCTTGTCCCAGAACTGACGGCACACCAGACCAGGCCGGACCCTGAAGGGGAGAGCTGCCCCCCCACCACAGAAAACACCCCCAGAATGGAGACGCCCACGATGAAGGACCCCAGACTGGAGACTCCAACCAAAGCAGAAGTCATCTCACAGTCTCCTCGGTCTCCGGCATCACCTGTCTCCAGATCTAAAAAAGGTAAGGTCTGGAATGTCTAAAGGGAACTAATGGAATCCGAAATGGAAGGGTCGGTCTGGTAATGGGAGCTCTCTTGAGGCAACATGATGCTTCTGTATCGGAATAATAGTGACCGCACACTTTCAGAAGTGAAGCTAAATCCAATCGTTGTTCAGTATTGGAACATTAACTGTAATGTGAGGGTTAATGACTCAGGGATAAATGAATATGTAGGAAAATGATAAAGTAGTATAGACAAAAAGTTGCTACTGTATGTATGTTTGTTTAGTCTTATAACGCACAATGTACTAATGAGTGATTTGGTTCATAAAAAAGAGATGTTCTGCACTAGACTATAGTTATAAAGCTAGTTTCCATCTGCTGCCCCTGAATGGCAGGAATACATACAATGCAATTACGCAATACAAACAATAACAATTCACAATGTCCACTCTCTGACCCATACACACTAACACGAGATCACATGTACAATACGACCACACATCTCACTCAGCAATGAGCATTAAAGTGACGTATGTTGCTTTTACCATTTTCGAAATTTTAGTATTTACACCTGTTGTACATGTAAATTATAGTTTTTCACCAATTGAGTATGTATTTGAGGAGAGAATATTGAAAAATCTGTAGAAAATGACAGGAAGTGACATCGCACCAGACATAGTTTTTGCAGAATTTACACAACAAAGCAACTTTTCTGACTCTAAACATTAATTCAACAAAATAAATGTGCTCTCATATATTTGTATTTGTCAATTTTTTGTCTTTCTTTCATCCTTTTCTTTTTTCTTTTTTTTTAACATTAAATTAGTTTTTGCCCAGGGTTTGCTGGGTAATTTCCTTGTGTGATGTCATCAAGTACAAACAGGAGGTGAAATTATAAACCTAAAAAATTTGCTAGTCTGTGATAATATTTTATATATATATATATATATTTTTTTAGCAAAATTCCATATATATTTGTATTAACTGCATTTTAGTTTAATGAATGAAGCTTTGTCTGCATTTCACTACTACATCAGTCCATAGTATTCCCATCCAGACCCAAGTATCTAACCA